>PISX010007331.1:0-89974 GCA_004024625.1 Mellivora capensis | reverse complement strand
CCCATGGATGTGGTCATGCCAAGGTGCCAGCAAATCCTGCAGGACCAGCTTCAGGGAACCAAAACCCGGAGGAGGCTCGCGAGAGAACAAGAGTGAACGTAAGAGGTCGGCTGGTACGGATAACACTTCCAAGGAGCTGCTGTAAGGAGGAGCCGAGAAATGCAAAGCAGCTTCTATTCTAGGGATCGGTATGGAAAACAGTTACATGAACAGAAAAATAAATAACTAAATAAAGCTCAGCACACTCGGGATCCGGTTCTATGGATCCTAGGACCCTTTATGTCCCAGTGGGATGATGGCCTCCCACGAATTCCTGCCACGAAACTCACATGTGTAAAATGGGGACGGAAAAGCATCTGAGACCCCTTGTCATCTCAGATTCCATGCTCCTCTCTCGGCAGCCCCAGTGGGAAAACATATGTGACAGAATGAGGACACAAGCAAGAAAGCTCATCCGTCAATAAACGAAGAATGTGGAATAACCTTGTGGCTTCTGGAAATCAGATTTCCAAAGGTCTTTGTTTGGGGGGTTCTGTGGCTCTGTGAGACCTGTACAGGGGACACCTATGAGGTCCTGGCACCTGACAGAAACCACAGAGCACTGCGGCATCAAGGCAAACCAGAGGAAGGGAAGCAAGAGGCAAAACTCTTTACATGGGTGGGCCCAGACAGAGCAACATAGGTACTAGCTTAGAATTTATCCCTCCACGTACAAGTGGTAAAATCCAATTTCTTGAAGATTCAATAAATTCAGCAGTGCAAAATGCACCCCCCCCAAAGTATGAATCCACAAAACCCAGATTCTTAGGCTCATCCAAAGCCTCTTTGGTCCTTGACCCGATGCAGTGTATCTCCTCCACGTTGCTGCCGGGATGGAGTCCAGCCTCAGAATAAACACCTCCAGAGGTTCATATTCCCTCATGAGCCCCCAACCAGGCCACTCCATTGGGTTCACGTTCAGTGTTCCCTAAATACAGCCAACGTCAGCCTCATCATTCTGCCTTCCTTCACACTGGTCTTAATTCTGCCTGGGAACACACAGAAGCAGCTGGCTTTCTCTGAGCTCCAGAGCTTTCGATGTTGCCACTGTCCCCGGAGCACAAGACATCTGTGACCAGGACAGGTTTCTCCACCTTCTCTCCTTCCGGTTCATCTCACACGCTTCTCATTCTTCCATGTGGCTTTGGTCCCTTGTCTTGCTGGAGTTCCCCGATGAGGCAAACAAGAAGCAGGCAGAGTAGGGGTAAGTGTTCCATGGGGAAACACACAGCCCCGGCTCCCACCATGGTGGACAGCCTCTACCTGGAGGCTGCAGGCTCACACAGATGGAACCGTCTGGACCCTTCACTAGACAGACACTGAAGCGGATTCAAGAGACCAGAAGAAAACACACACTCCCGTACCCGGTTGCTCTCCAGCTCTTAGGGAGAAAAATCTGGAAGCCTTTGGGGGAATGAATGACCTATAGGGCCTGAGGCTTTGTAAGAGGCTCCAACATAGAAATGCCAGTTTCTGTTCCCAAAGGGCTGTCGTGAATGTACACACACTTTCTGCCGTCCAGGCTACTCTATCCAGCATGTGTCTGTTCACCTTGGCCCAGGGCTGGACCATTCAGGAGGTGTGAGGCAAGCACATCTGCCCAGTTGTGCAGGTGCGAGTGCACCTCCAGCCCTTCCTCCCTCCGGAGGGCCAGCAGGAGACGCTCACGTTACCTGGTGCTCATTTCACTTGATGCCTTGAAGCCCTTTCCCTTGGGACCTGCTGACTCATACTGTTCCTCGTTGCAAAATTAACACTGATAATCGAAGCAGACATCGGGACTGGGGAGAACAAGAACAACTGAGAGGCGATGAGAAAAAATACGGATCGAGACCAGCCTGGTTCCCAATCTGAGGTAGGTGTGGGTGGGGAGGGACAGCTGCAAGGGAGTGTGTACAGGTGGTCTCAGGGACGGTTCACCAGCTCCCCCCTGGGGGGCTCCAGGGACCACAGTCAGGGACCCAGCCCATGCCGTCTTCCTTCTGGTTCTGATCGAGGTGTCCTCTTCCTCGGTCCCATGTGGCCTGCCAGGTTCTCGGCCTCCTTGGCTTCTGCTCTGGTCCCAGCTGCAGAGCCAGGAGAGAGGCGGGTCAGTCCCTCGACAGACCGCCAGCTGCTGCCCCAGCTGCGGCTTCCCTGCCCTCCAGGTCATCCTTCCACTTTGCCCCCCGGCCCCAGCCAGAGTCTCAGGGTTCCAGGCTTAGGGGACGGCCACACTCAGTCCTGTAACAATAACCACAGTGGCTGGTTTCTCCTTTCTCTCGGTCTTAAAGCCCCAGAGCCTCAGTTTCCTATTCTGAAGAGGAGGAATAACGACTTGCCAGATCATACAACAGAGCACACACCAGAAGGACGGAAAGGGCGGTGTCCGGCGGACAGCAGGCGCTCAGGTCATAAGGGCTCTCTTGTGCATTCCCGAAGAGACGGAAGGTGGTGCGGCCATTTTCTAAAACAGTTTAGCAGCTCCTCGAAAGTTTAAACACACGAGCTGCCACGTGACCTGGCAATTCCCCTGCTGGATATGCAGTGTATGTCCACACAGAACCTTGGACCCAGATGTCCACAGGAGCACTAGTCCCAGTGGCCAAAGGGTGGAGACCACCCCTATGCCCGTCAACTGTGGAACACTGAACAAGTGTGGCGCAGCTGCACGACGGAATACTATGAGGCCGTGAAAAGGAGTGAAGCCTGGACACGCGCTACAGTGTGGACGGACCCTGAGAACGCTACACTAATTCAAGCCCAGACCAACCATCAAAGATACTGTATGGTGACGTATGTAGGAAATCCCCTACATACGAGGGGCAACTGCACAGAGGCAGAAAAGAAAATACATGGGAGGTTGCCAGGGGCCAGGGTGGGATGGGTAGTGAGGGCTAACGATCATGGGGATTCTTTTGGGGTGATGAAATCTTCTAGAATTACATACCGGTCATTTGCACAGAGTGAATTTTATAGTATGCAAATGGTCTCTTAATATAAAAAATAATAATAGAAAAGGTTAAATTAAGCAAAAGTAGACTATGCAGGAAAAAAACAACAACAGGGAAGGCTCCTGAGCCCTCTTGAAAACTGCCATAAACCATTTCCTGTTCTTCAGGAATAATCAACTACTACGACTTTCCTGTTACCGCTGTCTGCAGAGTAATTAGGCACAGACACGAAGTGCATTTCAGTTGTGTTTTCTTGTGTAAAAGGTAGAAAAACTGGACTGTTTCTCAAAGGATGAAAGGCAACGTCTGCTTCCCCCCCTGCCCATAATGCCCAAGAGCCAAAATTAAATGATCTTTTTCAAAATCCACTGGGAGGGGCAGATTTTTTTCAAGGGGACAACCTAGTGAGCTCTTCGAGAATTTTCCTGATGTCTCACACAATAAAATGTCCCCTATACTCCCTCCCCCACAGCTAACAAAGTGCAGCAACATTTAATTTCCTTTTAAACCCAGGTTTCTGAGGGGGCTCTGCATTCAGCACAGCAGTTACCCTGGAAGGTTCCAATGAACAGTAACTGCCTCCAACCCAACATGCGTTCATTGTTATACAAATTGCCTTCATAGAGAGAAACTCTGAGTCAATATGCATTTTCTCCCCTGACCAGCTCGCTCTCTCCCTAATTAGCTTTTACTGAGCTATGGCTCAGCATTTTTTTAAGGTCAAAAAGTCTTCTTTACAAAAGATTCACCTGATACATTGAATTTTCTTTTTTTTCTTTTTTTGCTGAGGCGGCTTTCATTCTCAGTAATTATTCGTTGCTAAAAAGAAATAAGCACTATGCCCTGCTAACATGTTTTTGTTCCCCTGGACGGTTGGCCACAGCGCAGGAGAATCTTTGCTGCTCTATGACTCTCCTTTCTTATTTACTCTTTCGAACTCCAGCCCACTGACAGAGAGCCCTTCCAAGCCCTCACAGGGATAGCGGGAGGGAAGAAGTATCCCGATTGCATGCTTGTCCTTCTGGAATCTACAATCCGGACAGGAAGCTGAGATACGCTCGCGTTGTTCAAGCGGTAAAAATACAGACTCCTGTGAATAACTGGGCTGATTATTCAGAGAATGAGGTCGGTGATACACACTTGGAAGAATGTACTCATGTTCATAACACCCACGGATGTCAAGACATGACGGTCCTAATCCATTAAGTGGGAAGGTCTGTGGCTCTCCCCAGCATGGACACTGGGTTGGGATTTGAGAAATCTCTCTTTGGGGGAGCCCCCCCAAGCCCACCACACACAACCAGCGTACCCTCTGCGTGAGCAGAGCTAGGAAGAGACACGTGACGGGGCGCCCCAAAGGGAACAGAAAGGAAGAGATCATTTCCGCCTTCAACCGATACGGACTCGTTAGGCACTTCCAATGTCCCAGACCTCTCGAGGGGGAGATAGAGCCACAAATAAAACAGACACAATTCCTGCCCTCGTGCCTCTTACCGGCTAATGGGAAACACGAACATTAAGCAACTAATTACACAAGTAACTGATTCAAATGAGGTCCAGTGCAAGAGGGGAGGCGCAGAGCATGGAGCAAGCCCTGTTCCACGTTGTTAGATGTTGAAGTCCCAATTCCCAGTGGCTTAGAACATAGCCCTGCTGGAGATAAGGTCTCAAAGAGGGGTTCAAGTTAAAATGAGCCTGTTAACGGGGGCTCTAATCCAACATGACTAGAAGAGACACCCCAGGGGTGAGCACACAGAGGAAGACCGCGCCCAAGAGAGGGCGGGCATCTGCAAGCCAAGGGGAGAGGCCTCGAGACAAACCCACCCAGCAGGCACCCTGACCTTGGACTTCCAGCCTCCAGGACTTGAGAATATAAATTTCTGTTGCTTAAGCCCCCCAGTCTCTGGTACTTTGTTACAGCAGCCCCAGCAAACAAATTCACACAGACAATCCAGCTAAATTTTCTTTTTTAAAAAATGTATTTGTTTGAGAGAGAAAAAGAGCAGGAGAGGAGGAGGGCAGGGCGGGGGACAAGGAGGGAGAGACAATCTCCAACAGACTCCCAGCTCAGCACAGAACCCGACCTGGGGCTCAATCCCATGACCCCAACCGAGATCAGGACCTGAGCCAAAATCAAGAGTTGGATGTTTAACGGACTGAGCTATCAAGGAAGCCCCTGCGAAATTTTCAAGGGCTTTTGGCAGAGGCGACACAGAGGCAGGAGTCAAGGTCAAGGTTTTGATCCAGGGAAACAGAAAATGGTGGAAGCAGACACAGGGACAGCTGGTGTGGGAAGGGGAGCTATACTCTAGACTAACACACTCTTCTGTCTCAGTCATTGCCAAGGTCCTCTGGGCTCGAGCATCTTATGCTTCTCCCACACACGGACCCTGCAGAACAACTACACAATACGGTCATGCACATCCTTATACACAAATGCTCCTACCTCTTCACCAACCCATCTCGAAAACTTAATGAGTCAAAGGAAAACCCTCCCAACGTTCCCCTTGTCATCGCTCTACGCTGACAAGCTGTGCTATCCTGCCTTCTCTTCCACTGCCCTGGGAGTCTCCTGCCCCTCTCCCCTGCTTGTGTGTGCTCTCTCTCTCTCATAAATAAAATCTTTTTTAAAAAAAGATGTTTTTATTTATTCATTTAACAGAGGTAACACAAACAAGGGGAGCAGTAGGTAGAGGGAGAGGGAGAAGCAGGCACCTCACCGAGCAGAGCCCGATGCAGGGCTCCATCCCAGGACCCTGGGATCATGACCTGAGCCGCAGGCAGACACTTAACTGTCTGAGCCACCCAGGCGCCCCATCTCAAATAAATACAATTTCTTTAAAAAATAATAAAATATTTTGTTCTCTCAAAAAGTATTCTTTTACCAACCTACTTTTAACACTTGTCTCAAATTTTATTCCTTTTTTTGTATTTTTTGAAATTTTAACGCTATCACTTTTAGCTTATCTCCTTTAGCAAAAATCTCAATTATTCTGTCTTTTTTTATTGCCTATACACGTTTAACTTCCCTGTTTTTCTTTTCTTTCCTTTGGTTTCCTTGCTTTTAAAACCCCCTTAACCTTCTGCCCTCCTTTTAGTATATGACCTTTGAGAGTCACCTTTTCCTATTTTCTATACTGGCCGATATGGTGGTGGGAATGGAAGCAGGGGAGGCTGCTCCATCCGTCTTGGTGACACTGGGCTTCCAGGGTATTCTGCCTCCTAAAATACCACCCCCCAGGTGCCCACCCAGGCTCCCCACCCCCAGGCCTCCCCAGACCACCTAAGGGCGCTCTTGAGAAGGACACCTCCTCAGATGGTATTCCAGCCTT
Source organism: Mellivora capensis (assembly GCA_004024625.1). Lineage (NCBI taxonomy): Eukaryota > Metazoa > Chordata > Mammalia > Carnivora > Mustelidae > Mellivora > Mellivora capensis. The sequence goes on along the minus strand of PISX010007331.1, from coordinate 83,670 downwards.
CTGAGTAACAATCCCCAGGGCAAGAGTGTGCAGATGGCACACCCCAGCTACCAGATGGAAGATCCAAGAAACCCAGCACTTTCTGATCGTTCATGAGGAAGCGACTGTGTGGAAGCCAATCCTGTTAGATAGCGGGTTGGGGGCAGGCTATGGGCAACTCCATTGCCATGCAGAAGACGCGGTGAGTGGGAAGCTACTCCCAGGGAGACAAGAGACCAGGTGACCACTGCCTTTGCGTTCCTCCCACCTGCTGACCTCTGGAATGCTTATTTCCGAATGGCCCCTCTCTTTCCTCCCTTCTTGGCTAAATTCTGGAAGGATCTCCTCGGTGAGGAAGGAGGAGAATTCAACTTCTCTGAGCTCGTGAAGGTTCTAGAGTTGCTGACTATGGCACAGCTCGGCGCACTCTGGCTGGAAAACCAGGCACTGTGTCCCACCAGGTAGCTCACTCATAATGCGTTGGGGCAGCTGGTACCCACCGAGGATATGGGAACGTGGACCAGGGGTGCTCCACGTTCCTCTGCTTGAGCTCTCGCGAAATCCTCGGGGTTTAGCCCCTGAGCCATGATCATAGCCATTATCCTTGCCATGGAGCTTCAACAATCTCTAGTCTCTCCTTTAATCCCCAACGAGCACATATGCTCTTCTACGGGGTTTTCATTCCTGATGGATGAGTACGTCTAGTTTCGAAGCTGAGTCATCATTACGCCTGCAATGAATGGTCTTCGGTTCTCTCCTAATATGGGTCCCCCTTGCTTCACCATATAGGATCTAAGCAAAGGGAGTTTCTCCCCACCGCACCCACCCCACCGCCAGAGACTCCTTGTTGCTCCATGACTTTTGTGACTGTGCCTTTCACCAGCTCTGGTAAGAGCACCCCCCTACAGGGGCCTGAGCCCCGGGCCATCTCCAGCCACGAGAACCGTCCTCATTAGGTTGAATCACCTGGGAACGCCACCCCAGCGTGGCTTAGCTGGAAAGCCGGAACCAGATGAGTGTTTGCCAAGCCTGAAGCCTCTCATTCCTCCGTCATCATCACACTGTGCGCCTCGGGGAGCCGTGCGTCCTCACTGCGTCATCACCTCAGCTAAGAGCCCCCGGTCCCTCATCCCCCTCTCTGCCGGGGGACACAGTGCAGGGTTAGCGGGCCGACCAGCAAGCCCTCGCTCAGGCATGTCGGGAAGCCCCACTTTCAGGCTCCCCACAGCTCGGGTTACAGGTAAGGTCAGTGGAAATAAAATAATATCCGCTGAGGCTTGCCGGAATGAAATGCGGGGCGGCCCCTCCCCTTTAGACTTGAAAGTTATTTGGGGAATAAATCTATTCAACACTGAGTCGCACACTGGGTTTGCGTCGTGGAAAACGGGGTCGAGTGGCCTGGGGCGTTAGGAGCCTACTGGGGCCATCACTCTGAGCTGTCTTCCCCAGCCCTTTCTTCTTGGCTCCCAGCTCCCTCCTTGCTGACAGAACATGGCCTGGGTGGCAATCTGCACCGCTCCATGATGATCGGGCTGGCCTACACCGATCACGGCCTTTGGTCGGACATGACTGCAGGCCTCCCGCTGCTTGGGAAGCCTGTGTAACCTTGTTCTGGGCGATATAAGGGAAAGTCTCCTAAAGAGATTCCGGAAAGGCCGTTCCTCTCTGATACAAGGCTAAGCCCTTCCACCCTGCTTGGGATGCCGGCATCAGGACGTGACCTTTGGGCCAACCAAGGAAAGAGTGGAAGCAATCGGGCTGAGGACCACACACCTGACCCCGCAGAGCTCCTAACAAGCTAGTATTCTTGTAGACACTACACGTCTTCATGGTCTCTGACATGACGGGCCCTTCTGTTATTTCCAAACACCATCAGGCACAAAATGTGAGATGATTTGCCCTCCCATGCCACGGAGGACATCGTGACATGACTCGGAGGGTCCTTTATGACAACCTGCTTACAGGAAGTTTCCGTAGAGTCTGAGCAGCAGGCTTGGTTGTGTTGCTTCTGGTCTGCTCTGTCCCGGAGACGAGGCGAGCCACGTGGATGGCATTTCCGTCACCCTGCAGGCTGGAGAGAAGCACGGGTACAGATCCAAGTGCCACTTCGGGCAAACGCACTCAAACTGCACGCACGCACGCTACGCAGGTTCGCACGGCGCCTAACCCCGTCCTCGCTCGGCCTTCGTTGTGAATGCCCCCGAGCACGACCGTGACCGCCACTGCAGTGTAACTGTTCTTCGGACTAAACCATTTTTTGAAATTAATAAGTGAATAAATGTTCAGGAAAAGATACTTTGGGGGGATTTATGGGGTGAGCGACTCAGAGAAGGTCTATACAAAGGTACTGGGAACCCAAGTGAAGGTCCGGCTCTCTCCCTGAGAGGCGCGTGACCAGCTTCCCTAACAAGGCCATGTTGGACCTCATTCTGGAAAAATAAGCGGAGTGTGCTTCCCAGGGGAGACAGAGCCATCTACCACAGATCTCAGAACAGAGCGACAAATTTCAGGCAGTCTGAGGCAGGAGAGAGGATGGGAAGTGTGGCAAGGCCAGAAAGGCAGACAGACAGGAATCAGAAAGCAGAGGTCATGGATTTTGGCCTCTGAGTCACAATAAACCATGAGACGTTCTGAGTAGGAAAGAGAAAAGACAGGACCAGGGCTGCGTCCGACGGTATAAAGATGACCCTGACTGCCGAAAGCCAGCAAAATGACATCGAATATAGAACAGACCACTGGAAGGTGACCTCAGCTGTCCAAGTCAGATGAAAAAGAACCTGAACTAAGAGAAGTGGTGGGTAGAGAGAGAAGACAGAAAGGAACGGTCCTCTAGGAGCAGAGCCAAGAGGGCTGGCCTGCCACTTCCGTACTCCCAACATCCGTTCCTTCGTGCACCATGTCGGCTCATCAGCAACGTGGAAATGCTGCGTGGTTCTGGGGACACTAGGGGCTCTCGGTCTACTCCGGGAGCCAGATGAGTTTGCAGGGAGCCTTACAGGGAGTCCAGGCCAAACATATAAGCAGTAAATCCAACCCCGGGCTGGGGGAGGGCCTCTCATACGGAAGTCCTGCAAACTCGTATTCCCTCTCTGCTGGTCCCTCTCCTCCCTGAGGAAAGCATCCAGACCTTGTGACATCAGACCCACTGCCTCCTTTGAGAGCAGTTCTATAAAAGGCAGCGCAGAGGCAGGAGAATGGAAACAGAGCAGCCCGGGGGGCAGCACAGCCCTCAGAACCCGGGTGAGATCACACACAGCCTCGGTCCCGGGACCCGGGGCCAGCCGGCCCACCTCCGATGGCCGCTCAGTCCTCCTTTCTTCCTCTGCATCTGTCCTCAAAGGTTCGAGGAGTGTGAGTCACCATGACAACAAGAGTGCCCTTCCCAAATGCCAGGCCTTTCTAGACTATGTTTCTCCGTCCGTATTCGCTGTCTTGTCGCTGCACCCCCCTAACCCGAGCCTGCAAACCCTCCCTTTCAAACACATACCCCCTTGGATCAGGCTCACGGAGCACCTTCCACCCACTCACCTGCTGGGCACGTTTTCTCCCAAAGGCCTTGGTCTGGCCTCTTTCAGATAACTGCACACTGTGAAGTCGGTATCCCGATTAAATAACCTTTACAATCTCTCAGAGCCAGAAAGACACATGAACGGAGAGGGAAAAATGCTTCACACGCTGTTCTATTCCAGAAATACCGCTCTAGCCCAAGCCCACCAACTACTTGGAGCTTAACTTCAGTTTCCTCGTTCGGTTCCTTCTACCAAGTGGGCTTTAGAGAGTACTCGAAGAAGCACCCCCGCCTCCGGGAAGTCTCCCTTGACTGTATCCACTCCGTGTTCTCCTAAGACCTGTCTCTGTCATGACACCACTAGGACGTATTATCACTTTCTGTTCAGCCTCTGTCCTCCAGCAGACCACGACAGTCCTCCCTGGGGGCAGGAACTGGGTCTCACGATCTCTGCGCGCGAGCACCTGAGAACGTAACGCGCACGTAGCAGAAAGTCACACATGGGCTATGATCCATGATGAGGCAGGACCTCACACCTATCAGATGACGATGCCAAAAACAAGAACCAGCACAGAAAATAAGTGCTGGTGAGGATGTGGAGAAATCAGAGCCCCATACACTGTTCATGAGGACAAAAGACGGTGCAGCTGGTGGTCCCCCCACCACCCAAAAACGTAAAATAGTCATCGTAAGATCCAGGAATCCATTTCTAGGTGTATATACACAAAAGCACCGAAAGCAGGGTCTCCAAGACATATCGGCACTCACACAGCAGAATGTTCAAGGCAGCATTATTCCCAATGGCCAAAAGGAGGCGATGACCCAAACATCCCTTCATCTGGATGAGTGGATAAGCAGAATGGGAGAAGCGTACAACAGAATATTATTCACCCTTAAAAAGGAAGAAACTGCTGACACGTGCTCCAACATGAATGAACCCTGAGGACCTTGCGCTGAGTGAGATAAGCCCATCGCGAGAGGACGAGCCCTGCATGAGTCCGTTCCTGTGACGTCCCTGCAGCGGTCAGGTTCGCACACACAGAATGGAGCACGCTGGCTGCTGGGGGCTGGGGAGAGGTGAGCCAAGGGGTCACTGCATGGGTATGGCGTTTCCGCTGGGGAGATGAAGGTGTTCTGGACATGACACGACATGGTGAACGTACTGGAAACAACTGTACTGTACACTTAAAAGTGGCTAAAATAGGAGGGGCGCCGGGGTGGCTCAGCCGGTTAAGTGTCTGACTCTTGATTTTGGCTCAGGTCATGATCTCAGGGTCGTGAGACTGAGCCCCGCATCAGGCTCCAAACTGGGCGCGGGACCTGCTTGAGATTCTCTCTCTCCCTCTCTTTGCCTCTGCGCCCCACCCCAATCATGTGCATGGGCGTGCTCACTCTCTAAGAAAAAAATGGTTATGACGGCAATTTTTTTTTTAAGTAGGTTGACCCAATGGAGCAAACAACTGAGCCACCCAGGTGCCCCTTGAGATGATAAACTTTATCTAAGTATATTTCACCAGAATTAAAAAAAATGTTTAAGTGTAAATCAAATCATGATATGATACTCTCCTGCTTACAATATCCAGTGGCTTTCCTGGGAACTTAGAATACTACAAAAAACATCAACAAAAACAAACAAACAAGTGGCAAACGATTCATGCTATGCTAGGGGGACAGTCTTCAGTGGCTAGTTAACAACTATAATCTCTATGAAATCCAATATGTTATTTCAAACCCAGAAACTCCCCAGCTCCGTGGCTAAAGTCTGGGACACCAGATAACCAGCCCGACGCGTCCTTTACCACCGATCCCACGCGGAGCTATGAGGACAGCCTCTCTGTCCTGGCCCATCGCAGGGCAGCCACCAAAAAAACCATCACTCTGGCCTAATGGGTGACAGATCTCCTCCTCAAACATCAAGAAATGTCAGAGACGCAGTCTCCACAAAAGCGAGGGCCAGATTTTAAGAACAACGGCTAACGAGTTCACTCCTATGAATTTCCAGGATTAACTCGTTCTTTTCATTCCCCCACTGTATTCTTCGGCCAGGGCTGGCCTAGTAAAAACACCACAAACTGGGAGAAATTTATTTTTTCACGCTGGAAGTCCAGGCGCCAGTAGGCTTGGTCCCCTCTGAGTCCTTGCTCTTGCCTTGCAGGTGGGATGGCGGCCTTCTCCCTCCGTGCTCACCTGTCCTCCCTCTGTCCCAATCTCCTCTTCTTTAAGGGCATCGGGCAGATTAGATTAGGGTCCACGCTAATGGCTTCATTGTAATTTAATTACCTTTTAAAGGCCCCATCTCTGAATACTGTCACATAGGAGGTACCGGGGTTAGGACATCAACATGTTCACTACAGCGTCACACAACTCAGTTCCTAACACCCACAGAGGACGAATACTGAATGCTGTAGTAAATGGAGGCCAATGGAGGCTCATCTAGCAGATCCTTTTTGAGAAAGAACAGTCGGGTAAGAAGCACGAAGGGAAGCTCCCCAAACCGCAGGGGTCCCACGGGCACAGGTGGGCAAACACATGTAATCCTTTCCTCAGCAGCCCTGTAAGCAGAGTGGTCTCCAGCGGAGGGGCAGAGAGAGAGGCAGATCGTAAGCAGACTCCATGCCCAGCATGGACTGAACGTGACAGTGAGATCACCACCCTGAGATCATGACCTCAGCCAAAACCGAGAGTCGGACGTTTAACCGACCAAGCCACCAGGGCACCCCCAATCCCTCCCCATCTTCAATGGTCTACCCATTGACTGATGTAACCAAACACCTGAAGAACTATCCAGGGTCATGAGGTAATGTTCCCAAGGTCATCCAAGCTACAGAGGGAGAGAAGCAAAGCCTGAGCCCAGTAGTCATCTCCTCCCCCACACCTTCAGGGTCCATCTACCCACAGACGGATCCCTAATCAGGCCTCCACCCTTGTTCCCTTCAGTCAGCTTTGGACCTGTCTGCGCAGTGACTGGCCCTTCCGTTACGGAAGTCAGTATTTTGTACCCCTAACTGCTCTCTTCCTCCTCTCTGCTTCGTCTTTTCCCTGCAGGTGAAAAAAAAAACAACAACAACAACAACTGGATTCCTGGGTAAAGACGGCAGACTGCGCATACCCATGTGATTTTATTCTCTCCCCAACACCCCAACTACCCTTCTGAAGAGGGATTTATTCCTTAAGGCATAAAGCCCTGCAGACAGGGCAGGCAGAAGAGGAGGCAATAGCAATGGGACTCGGGAGGCCACAGCCCAAGGAACAAAGCTGCATTAAGCCAGCCTTGAGGAAAGAGGAGCACCAGCCTGACTCACTCCACAGAGTCCTGGAAACACGCAGGAAACCACAGCACCAGGAATGGCGGCCGCACAGTTGTACCGCCTGCCCCTCCCTTCCAGAAGGATCTTGGCACCTCTGGGGGTGTCCTCGTCTTCGGAGTGGTGGCCATGCTCTCCCTGGGCAGCCTCCACCCCCCAGCCGATGACTGAGCATGGCCAGGATCCCAGGGGCATTTCTGCCCAGTGCCTGGAAGTCAGCCAAGAGTTGACCCAGAGCCAGACTCTGTCCGATCGGCATCATGGTCTGAGGCTCTCCCTGCCCATCGCTGCAGTTGTCAGATCAGCACTGTTTCTTTCTCTTTCTCTGTTTTCTCCCCCCACCCAGTCCTTCTTTCCAGATGTGACTTAGTTAACAGGAGGTCATACCTCATTATGGATGGGTATTAGAGAAGACCCATGGGAAGTCTATGGGTATTAGGGATGATAGAATGAGGATGGGCCCCGCATCCCCCAGCAGGTGTCCCTCCAAGAAGGGGACACGCAGTCACACAGAGGAACAGGGAGCCTGCGGAGACGGAGCCACAGACTGGAGGGATGCCTCTGCGAAAGCCAAGGAACTTTCAGGATGGCCGGCAGCCACCAGAAGCTTCTAGAAAAGGCAGGGAAGGATTCTTCTCTAGAGCCGTGAACCTCCACAGGAAGCACAGCCCCGTGGACACCTTGGGCTCAGGCCTCGAGGCTCTAGAGATCAGAGGGAAGAGATGCTCATTGTTCTGGGCCACCCAGGTTGGGGTCGTGTGTCCTAAACGTCCTGGGAAACCATACAAGGTGCAGGGGACGTGGGCTGAGTCACTCAAGCTCTCTGTGAGCAGGGATCGAGGCACAGGGTCGTTACAAGGATCGAGGGATGGCTGATTGTATGTGTCCGCTGGGCTGGCCCGGGAGTGCCCACAGTCCATATTCTCTCTGGGGGTGTCTGTGTGGGCGTTTCCGGTGAGTCAGGGGCTCAGTTCACTCATCCCATGCAGGGCCTGGCTGGAACAGTAGGCAGAGGCGGGTGGAATCCACCCCCGTTATCCTTCTGCCTCACGGTGGAGCCGGGACATCTCACCTCATGTCCTCCTGCCCTCGGACTGGGACTCACACCACTGGCTCCCCTGGTTCCCAGGCCTTCAGACTCGGACGGTCATACCACTTGGGTCTTGAGCCAGTCCCTACAATAGATACTTTCTCTCTTCTCTCTCTCGCTGTCTCTGTCTCTGTTTCCACCTGCCTGCCCCTGGTTTTGTTCCCATCTGATCACTGGCTTCTTTTCATTCTCCTTTGTTGATTCCTTCTCATTTTCTGGCTTTTCAATATAGCCCCAGGCTCGTCCCCAGCCTTGTCTCTGCTGTTCTCTTATAAGCTCCCCTCATTGCCTAAGTCCCTAAAGCCAGTCCCATGGCTCTAAACACTCTCTCTAGACACCAATCCGTCCATCTTCTCTCAACTCTCCACTCACATACCTACCTGTGCACGGAGCGTCTCACCCTCGGTCTCCAACAGACACCCCGAGCTCAGCACGCCCAACCCAAGCTCCCATGGGCCCTCCCAAGGTTGCCCCTCATACGTTTCCCCATCTCCTCCCAGAGCGGCTTCGGGCTCCTAACAGCCCTCCTTGGGCTCTGTGCCTGCTTTCGACCCACAGAGATCTCAGGAAGCCCCGTCAGCCCTTCCCTTGGACCCAAAATTGACCACTTCCTGCCACCAAACCACTACCACGTGCCCCAAAAGCCATCTGCTCATCCTCCCTGTTTTCCACCCCCACCTCCTTCATGCCACGCACGCTACTCTCTCTGTCTAAAGTCCTTCTGCACAGCTTCTTCCCTCCCTACTTCGAAATCTTTGCACAAATGCCACTCTAATTAAGACCACCCTTCCTTGCCATTCCCCATGCCCTCCCCTGCCTTGTTTTCCTTCAAGATGTCATCATCCCCTATAGAGCATGGAGGTATCTGTCCCTCCAGATAACAAGCTCCGAGAGGTCGGGAACTCTGTGTTCCCAGGGCCCAGGCCGGGCCTAGCACTTTGTAAACGCTCAAAAACCATCTGCCAGGTAAAAAAAGCAGTGAATCGGTGAACGAATGAATACGGTGTGAGTTCTGCCATTTCTCTGAAGCAGGAGAGCTGGCAAGAATCAAGGACACGGCTGGCCAAGAAGCAGGAAAACTGGGTGTGTTTTGCTCACACAAGTGAGGTATACTCGAGAGAGGAGTCAGAGAAATGAGTAGAAAGCTTCACGCACATTCTTGAGGGACAAACTCATTTCATGCTTTAGCGGGGCCCAATACACACACGTGCTCCCGGGAAAGTACAAGCCGCTTGCTTTCTCCAGATAACTCTAACGTGGTTGTTTTAAAAGATACTTTCCTCACAGCCGCCCCCGAGGAGTTTAGCTATTATGTGGATCCTGGAGAGAAATATGCACCAGGTTCTGCTAGATTCCCAGAAAGAGACACTGAAAGGGCCCCTCTCAAAGGTTCAGGGTCACGTCTTGCAAGGAATGTGGCTCTTCATCAAAGTTAAGGGCCTCTCCTTCAGAGGGGAGGCCAACCCAATCTGAGTCGTGAAGAGACAAAGAGAGTAGTTCCCCTATCCCAGAGAATCTGCGAACCATTTCCAAGGAGCAGATCAATGCGCTAAGTATCGGTAATGACTCTATTAACAAGAAAGATTAGAATCAGACATCTTTCCAGCACAAAGGAGAAAAACCACAGTATCTGTATTTGACCGTGTTCTCTCTTTCGCTCTTTTTTAAAAGATTTTATTTATTTGACTGAGAGAGACACAGTGAGAGAGGGAATACAAGCAGGGGAAAGGGGAGAGGGAGAAGCAGGCTTCCTGCTGATCAGGGAGCCTGATGCGGGGCTTGGTCCCAGGACCCTGGGCTCATGACCTGAGCTGAAGGCAGATGCTGAACGCACTGAGCCACCCCAGGCACCCCTGACCGTGGTCTCTTTCTCCTCCCACATCCCAGAGTATATTCGAGCAGCCAGCATTAACACACCCCGCCAGTTCGGACTCCGGGATCATTCACTCCAGAAGGGCTGGCCAATTTCACTTTGGTGTAATTTATGAAGAAAATGAAAAGCAAGCAATTAAGTGGTATAAATATGCCCAGCATGCCTAACCTACAGAAGTCGTTCTATTTTTAAGGATCTTAGTTTACTAATTACATGCATGAAAATTGCTGCTTCTGATCACCAATGAGTGTCCCGTACTGAATAAGGCAAGGTGAACAGGGTTGCAGGAGAGACCGGTTTTTTTCTTTTCTCTTCAAACAGCAGACTCATGCTACGTTTCTAAAAATAATAAATTTGTTCGAACTAATAAAAATCTAGTAAAACAGTATTTCTGGATTTTTACCCACTCAGCCTGGCTACCTCTCCCAGTGTAGTAACGTTCTGTGCAGGGGAAGTATCTGGACGTGGAAGCAAAAAACAAGACTGTGTACCCAGAACCATCCAGAGAGGGGACGTGTGCACACAGCTGAGCACATGTATGTTTATATCTTTCAAGCCCAGCAATTACTGGAAAGAATTCCAAGGTGACCATTTAAAGTCAGAGAATGTGCATTTTGGAAACACAAATTCTAGTATATGTTCAAGAAACGATCGTGATTGTTTGACTACACTTTGTTCCTCCTGAGACTAAAGCTTCCACCCCTAGCAGGTACTTTGCCTTCCTTTCCTGGGTAAAAAAGTGGAGACCACCAAGAAAAGGTGAATTCAAATGATAGTTTAATCCTTTTCTCACCTAGGGAGAGCCCTCCCTTATCTATCTACCATTTACCTTGTTCATTTTTTCCTTTTTTTTTTTATTTTACTGTGATGAGAACGCTTAGCATGAGCTCTAGCCTCTTAACAAATCCGTAAGTGTCCAATATTGCCTTGTTAACTATAGGTACAATGTCACACGGCAGACTCTACAACGGATGCATCTGGCTTCACAGAAACTTCACGCCCGTAGACAGACAGTCAAAAGAACTACAAGACGAACGGGAAACAATTAACAAAATGGCAAGAGTAAATCCTTCCCCATCAATAACTACTTTAAATGTAAATGGATTCAACAATATTCATTTTTAAAATAAGCTTCTGAGGAAGTGAAATAAGCAGCTGATGACAGATTATGGAAAAAGCCCAAGTCCAGACGCAGCTCGCGTCTCCCCATTGGTGGCTAGAGGGAGGGGGGAGGGAGGGACTGGAAGCTCAAGGTCAGAGCCAGGTCCACACTCTGTGCTCTGTGTCGTGCACTGTGAGGAGATGCAGGGATGACGAGCAGGTTTGGATCCCTTTTCTCTTTTTCCCTTTAGAAATACCATGAGGTGGGGTGCCTGGGTGGCTCATTTGGCTAAGCATCTGCCTTCAGCTCAGGTCATGATCCCAGGGTCCTGGGATCGAGTCCTGCATCAGGCTCCCTGCTCAGTGGGGAGTCTGCTTCTCCCTCTCCCTCTGCCCCTTCCCTCAACCTCCCCTGCTTGTGCTTTCTCTCTCTCTCAAATAAAATCTTTTTAAAAAACACCATGTGCAACTTTTAATTCTTCCTCGCTGCATGTTGATAACCATGTATGTGTATGTGTGTGTGCAGAAAACAAATGATTTGCCTTCCAAGCTAGGAAGAACAGCTGTTTCTCACTTATTAGGATCAGAAAATAACCCCCTTCCATTTGTTATCCTGTCCAAGTCCATGAGCGTCCAATAGCCAGTGATTCAGAAAAGCTCAGCCACATTAGCTGTGCAGAGCAGGGACACACAAGAGGAGACAGGCAGGCATCTCTCCCTGTTTGCCAGCACACCGAGCCTCCATGTCATTCTGATTTCGAAACTCAACAAGCCTCCTCATAGAAAGGAAAACTTCAAATCCGCCTCCTGCCTTTAATGAGAGCACACATGCCTTCACCTTAAATTATTAAAAGGAGCCCCGGCTCCCAAGGGTGTTATCAAAACAATTTAAAACATCTCCCTCAAAACTTTGATTGAACATAACAGGCATTTTCCTCCCATCAGCGCCAGGCGCCAAGGAAGGGCAGCTCTGTGATGCTGTGATTATGAGGGCGAAGCGCTCCCCCCAGGGATCCAAATGCACAGACACGTGAAGGACACACAGCTCTGCCTAATCACCGCACGTCCTCTCCACATGAAACCCACCCCCATTCAGCCACCACCCATGCCCCCCACGGGGACAAGAGAGTGTGCTCCGTGCCTGGCACACGGCAGATGCCTGGCCACTATCTCCATGCCCAGGGCTGGGGGAAATCACAGGGTTGCAGTTTTGCTTTCCAATCATCTTTACCCAAATTACACTAAAGTCAGTCGACCTATAATGAAGTAGTTATGAAGACAAATGTAGCGAGTAAGTCTCCTAAGTACAGTGGGTTGCTTCATTTTGCTACAATGCCTTGAAACAGTGTATCTGATACAAGCTAGTACGTGTGCAACATTGAATCAGTGTTTCTCATTTGTTTTACTTTGCAGATGTTTATGTGGTTTCTGAAGGTCTAAGCTTGTCCGGTACATACAGGTTGTTTTTAAGCAAAGCTGTTTTCAGCTTCTAACACATCTAGTATTTTTCTAAGAATAACCAGAGAAATATATGCCATTGATTGTGACATAAATATAGATTGTTCCTGTATTTGGTTCCTGTCCCCACTCTATTCATCGTAAGACTATTGTAATTGTATGTCTGAAATAATTCAGTATTTTGAGATATTAGTATACCCTTAGTTATTAATGCAATAAAAATCTCTTAGCTTATCTTTGCAGTGGAGCGGGACAAAAAGCATCCTGGAAAAAAGTTAAGAACATGGTCTTCTACGTGGGTCCCCAGCTCCCAACAGGTAAGTACCAGTCCCTTCTGTCTGGGGCTCAGGTCTGCTCACCTATAAGGTGACCTCAGGTCCTGGGATCAGGTGTAAGGTTCTTGCCTGTGCATGGCTGGACGTTTCCACCGCTGGCTCGGCAGGACATGGCAGCCGCAAGTCGCTGGGGTGAAAACCGTCCTGTGCCCCACTCGGGGAGACATGACAGACCCACCACCGCACCATCAGCGCCGTTTCCCTGCCAAGCTCCCTTAGGCAGCTACTATTTTTTTTTTAAATCCTATTCCATATCTTGGAGTTAAAACAGCTTTAGTCTGGCACCTCTGAAACAGGTCTCGCCATACCCGAAATAAAATGCTGTCAGTATGTCGTAGAAGGTAGAGGCCCCTGCATATGTGACGGGGACACACACACAAATACACACACACGGAAATCACTGGAAATAAACATGATGTAAAAATCCGATGCAGCTGGGTCTGAACACACCTTTACTTTGGGAAATTGAAAAACCCAGGCACTCGGAACAAAGACGGGAAAGCCCGGCTGTGGCTCCACGCCATGGTCCACTCAGGGAGTAACACGGGGTCTGAACGAGGACGACAAAGGCACAGCCTGCACGTGGGATGGGCCCCAGCAAGTGCCAAGACTCATCCACACCCCTGGCTCCGGTTCTCAACTTCATCGTCTGCCTCTTTTTTTTTTATGAATCATATTTCATTTAGGTTAACATATTATTTTGTTCCCCTGATTTTTTGTTTTGCTTTGTTTTACATCGGATCGATATTGGAAAACTGAGGTGAAATTCACTTAACATAAAATTAACTATTTTAGAGCGTACGATCGGTGGCATTTGGTGTGTTCACAGTCGTGGGCCACCACCCCATGTCTCATTCCGAAACACTTCCATCACCCCGGACGGAACTGCACACTGGGTTCACTCTTCTTTCCCCGCCCACCACGAACTGCCCCTCATCTGCTTTCTGGATATGTCTACAAATGGGATCATGTGACAGGTGACCTTTGGCCTGGCTTCCTTCACTTCACTGTTTTGGGGTCTACCTGCAGGGAAGCCTGCATCAGGATTTCATTCCCTTTGGTGGCTGAGTCGCACTGCGTTGTGTGGCTGTAGCACGTTTTTTTTATGCCTCTGTCCACTGCTGGACATCTGGGTTGTTCCCACCTTCCGGCTACTCTGTAAACAGCGCTGCCACGAGCGTCCCTATCCAAGTATTTGCTCAAAGATCTGTCTTCAGTTCTTCACGGTATACACCTCGGATTGGAATTGCTGGGTCACGGAGTAATTCTCTGAGTTTGGGAGAACCCCCGAACTCTTCCACGTGGCTGCACACCATACGTTCCCACCACCAGCGTACACAGCTTCCAATTTCTAAATGTCCTCAAATACTTGTCATTTCCTGCTTGTTTCACCACAGCCCAATGGTTATGAAATGGTCTCCCAACGCCCCCACCTTTTTTTTTCTTGCCAGAAGCGCGTCTGTGTGGTTTATCGAATTACCAGTTATCAGTATCAGAGAAGACAACACCTGGATGTAAAAGTGAACGCACTTTGATGGCTGCACAGACCCGCTGCGGACCACCACCGGAGACAAGGTCGCCGAACCTCCAGCCCCTTCCCGTCTACTGCGCCCTGCTCCAAACACAAGCAATGCAATGTCGCTCCCTCCCCAGAGGCTACTGTGGCCGTTCCAGCACTGTCCACACATGCAATCCCATTGTGGGGGCTTCCTCTGCTCACCACAGTGGTTTTTACACTCACGCCCTGGAGAGCTCCTTCGTCTGTACCATTGGCTGGTACTGCACAGCGTGGGCACCCCAGGCCCTGCATTCGCCTGTGGTTGGCCCTGGCACTGTCTCCAGTTCAGAGCTGCTATGAGTAAGGCCGCTTTGAGCATTTTGATCCAAATCTTTCTTGCTGTAGAAGATCCGCTTTGAGACCCTGGCCCCAGGACGAGCGTGGCTGAGGGCAGAGGCTGCGGCGGCACCACGTGTGAGCCATGCTTTCCCCAGGGCGGGGAGGAAGAGCACCAGGTGTCTGTACTCTGTCCATCTGAACGTGATGGACGTGTGGCCCATGGGGGTAGGAAGGGCTTCTCCTTAGTGCCCTGACCAACAAGGGCAGAAACTGAGTTAAAGAACTAGGTTCTTGTCTTTCCTGACTTCTGCAGGCTTGAGAGGAGGAATCTACCAATCTATCAGCATGGCCATGGTGGGGGTCAAGTTCGATCCCCAAGGTTGGGGGGGGGGATATGTGTGTGTGTGTGTGTGTGTGTGTGTGTGATGTAACACACACACACATGTGCATATACACATGTATGTGTATATGTGTCTATTTACATGTGTATGTATATATGTACATTTATATATAACATGTGTACATACACACATACACATCCGTATCCATACACACATCCATATGCATATGGGACTTAAGATATCCTAGAATACCTCCTACATAATGAGGGATCAGAAGAAGCGGCTTCCTTCTCGCCTCAGATAAACAGATCTGTAGGAGCCAGAGCAGCTTTTTAACTTCAAAGAGAATTACTAATGGACACAAGAAAGACAAACAAAATACTGCCCGGTGAGGTCAAAGACTGGGAGCAAGGGGACAGCACAAAGCGTGAGGAAGAGACCAAAAGTCCACTCATATGACCTACAACTTACATGTCAATAAAAGGGAAAGTTCTCAATTAATATAGACTAGCACTGCAAGGTGGGGGGGGGGGTGCCAGATAACAGAACATCCGAATCACAAAAGGGAGGAAAGGAACAAAACAGCTCTTCCCAGGGACCTCTTTAAACACTTGACACATCAAGTTCAAAACCAGATAAATAACCACATCAAGCATTTGGATGCACAACACTAAGTCGAGGGACGTACGTGTTAATACGTCTATCTTATGAGCAGACACTGGCCTCTACCCCAAGCACCCATGGAACATTTATAAAGACTGATCACACATTAGACCACAAGAAACAACCTGAAAACATTTTCTGAAAGTGAAAACTGGCCAGACCACATGTCGTCCGCAACACAATAAAACAAAGAGTAATAATCCTTCACAGGAAAAGAATCCAAAGCCCACGAGGACTTGAAAACAATCCTCAGGTACTATCCATTGTCTGTACAGACTCGACACCTCACTGGGCTTTGGCAGCGCCGCGCCCCAGAGTGCCTGCCGTCCGCCAACAGGGTCCCGCACTCCACTCCTCCCTACGGGGTGACGCTTTCAAAGTGGCACTTTTCCAGCTGCTGGTCTCAGTCTCCCAGAAAGAGAACTGGAAAAACGGTGAGTGCCAAAAGAAAATCAAATCCACAGTGACAAACTCGTTGGAAAATACCTAAAATAGAATTAATCCATGTCGGGGTTATGCGTGCTCTGACCTACTCCGAGTAAAATTCATGGCCTTAAGTACATGTTTTATTGAAGCAAAAAAATTAATATAAATGAGCCCCCAAGCACTACACTGAAGAAGTCAGAAAAACAAAGAAAGAAAATGGCCAGTGAAAAGCAGGGATAAAATTTTACAGATACGAACGAATCAGAAACCAGAAAAAAAATTGCATAGCTGGGTAACTAAATACAAAATGACTTAAGATAATCAAAGAGCGAGGAGTGCCCGTGTGGCCAGTCAGCTCAGAGTCCGACTCTTGATCTCAGCTCAGGTCTTGATCTTGGGGTTGGGAGGTCAAGCCCTGCATTGAGCCTGCTTAAAAAAGAAAATCAAAGAGACAATCTTCTGGCAAATCAAACTTACAAAGGAGATAAAGTTATCATTTTCTGTACAATCAATGATTATATGTATAGAAATCAAGAGATAATCAAAATAATAATTCTGAAAATTAGCATGTATGTCAGAGCCAGGAGTGGGCATAAGGTAAAAATAATAGAAAAAGTTAAAAATCAACACCTTTTCTGAAACAAAAACCAATCAGAACGCAAGATGGGAAAAATGCTAATCAAAATAGTAACAAATAATTAAGTGTCTATGGTAATCCATGTTTAGAAAGACATCAAATATGTAAACCAATGAGGAGATACGGCCTCTTCATAGATGGGAAGACCGAAAATCACTAGGTAGCCAGTTTCCACAAACCAAGATGTAGGTAAAACAGAACTGGCCTCTGATCATTACCCCAGGAGGGCCTGGGGCAACCCAATGAGACACTCACACAAATTATACAAAGTTACAGAAATTATATGGAAGAACAGGAAGGCAAGAAGAACTGAAACTCTGTTCCTTAAAGCGGTAAGGTTGAGGGGGGAACGTGGGTGGGAGGTTAAGCCTCTGCCTTCGGCTTGGGTCGTCGTCTCAGGATCCTGGGATCAAGCCCCGCATGGAATCGGGCTCTCTGCTCAGCAGGGAGCCTGCTTCCTCCTCTCTCTCTGCCTGCCTCTCTGCCTACTTGTGATCTCTCCCTGTCAAATAAATAAATAAAATATTTAAATGGTAAGAGGGGTTGCCCCAACATGTTGAGAAGTTTAATAAAGCCACAATAATTAAAATAAGTCAAAAGCAAACCTTATTCTAATAAATAAATGTAATATATGCTAGAGAAGCTGTTACAAATTAAGGATGGTACTACTTATGAAATGGCATTGGTTATTTACGAGTTAATTCTGGATCCACGAGCCAGTTTGTTACGGTCCCTGTATTAATAAGGATTAGTGTATTTATATCAACAGCCTTTGGGGGCACTTAAGCCGTGTGCCAGGCAATGTGCCAAAGGATTTACATGCATTATCTCATTTAATCCTGATGCCCATTAAGCAGGTATTGTTACTTTTAGATCATCTGTTCCCACCAACGCCCTTAGGAAGGAACACTCGCAGGCCCAGGGAATTAAGTGACTCGGTCAGGGTCACAACCCAGGGCGGAGAGCCAAGCCCAGCACCACATCTGGCATTGAGCCTAACAGCACCAGTTCCCGGGATCACATCTTCTCTGGCGTCCGCACATGCGAGCCTGTAGGACGAGTGGAATCCGCAGCAGACAGACTTGGAATGGAATAGCACATGCAAATGGAACATCAGGGAGGGTTTCCAGAGGCAGAAGCTACGGATCCAAATCAGGATGTGTCCGGCCAACAACACTGGGGCTTTTGTCAAAAGTGTCGAGGGAGCTTTTAATAGACCAGACACGGGACTGAGGCTCAAGGCCTCCCTGCAGACCGCCCTCTACAGCTCGGCTCCTTCCTGCGGCACTGGCTCTGACTCACCAGGCCTGGGAAAGCCCAGGGGTCTCCATGGGCCTCTGCTACCTCTCCCCACCGTTCCCACAGCCTCCGGCCAGCCGCCCCCTGTCCTCCATACAGCTTCCCCAATGTGCTCAGCCACGAGAAAGACGGCTTTGCAATCCAGGGCACCCTCAACAAAGGACACGTTTCCAAAGAAGCTTGTCTTCAAGTTGGTAGAGATACACCTGCTGGGGGAGGCCAGGTCCACCTGTAAACACACCCTCAGGGGCACCTGGGTGGCTGGGTTGAGCCTCTGCCTTCAGCTCGGGTCGTGATCTCGGGGTCCTGGGATTGAGCCCCGCGTCAGGCTCTCTGCTCCCCCCGCCCCCGCCCTGCCCGTCTCTCTGCCTGCTTGTCATCTCTGTCTCTGTCAAATAAATACATTTTTTTTAAAAAGTCTAAACACACCCTCGGCATCATGGTTTAGCCCATCTGTAAAATGACATCTTTGATGGCTGATGGCTATACAGTCTCTTTTGGGAGTGATGAAAGGGTCCTGGGGTTAAGACGGAGATGACAGTTGTACGACATGGAAACATATTAAAATCCACTTCGGTTAACATGATGAACTTTACGTTGTGTCACTTTTATAATAAAAACAGAAAAGTTTGGAAAAGCAAAAAAGAAAACTAAAAGAAGAAGAAGAAAAAAAACCACTTACATTTCAATATTAAGCCATCTAGAAAGGTATCTCTGTATTTATAGGTACAATTAATTGCGGGTAAAGGAAAAAAAACCCCACAGACTATTCAAATTCAATCATGTCGTTACTAAATATGGCCAATAACGATAACAAAGCACAAAATAAGATTGCAAAGAAAAAGACGTGGGGTCTGATGATGATGGACACACGGGGACGGGGCAGCCTACACCCAAGCTCCAGGTTCCCACTTAACCTCTCTTCTGACCCAGGACTCCCAACCGCTCGTCCCTGGACTTCAGTATCCCCAGAGGAGAAATGGGCACATCAGATTATGCCGTTTGCAGTCTTTTTCAATGATATGAACCAAAGCAGGCTTCAGCGTTAAAGAGATAACGTAAAGAAGACTCTGCTGAGAGGTTAGTCTTCTCGAAAGAAATCTATCCAAAGCCAGAACATTGCTGGGGTGACCCACGGACTCCCCTCTCCTACACCCCTGCTGTACTTCCACCAGCCATGTGTGCTGCTCTAACCTAGTTCTGAAACCGTGGGAGCCTCTGAATGTCCAGAAGCGTATGTGCATCAAAGCCGGGGGCCAGGCAGCAGAAACACCATCAGGTGATGTGCCCAAAAGGGGAGCCTCCCCTGACCACCCCACTGCCTCCCCCCAGGCCCTGGGAGAGCCCACAGTAGCGTCAGTCTGTGACTCTAGGACGAGCTTCCGAAATCTGAGAAGCAGAAAAATAATCTCGACCCCGCTCCAGCCGGCTCAGGGCCTCCATTCCGGAAAAGACATGGCGAGAGGATGTCAGGGTGATGCTAGGAAGAAAAAGGGTATCAGGAGCAGAGAAAGAAGGAAAGGAAAAGGCCTACTGCCCTCTGTTCAGATGTAAGCCAAGAGGCAGGAACTCTGTTCTGGATCGGGTAGAGGACAGTGCAGGAAAAAAGGGCCCCTGGGGGTCAGCCCTCCTTGCAAACGAGGAAACAGGCTTGGGGACACTGGAGAGGGGGACTTGGAGCCAGCTGGAGCCGACCCCATCACAGGCCCCTGGATCAGCGCCCAGCGGTCCCTGCTTGCACCTAGGTGCCTCCGGCTGCCAGGCCCTCCCTGCCAGGCAGATGGGGAAAAGCCCGGGCCGCTCAGAGTGCAGCTCCGTATTTGCAAACAGGAATAATGCTGACCCTGTCTAGCTCCCCAGGCTGGAGTGGAGACGAAAGAAAAGGCGGCACTGTGAGCCCTTGCAAACTGTACCCCACCACACAGATGTGAGGAAATGTAATCATCACTCGGGCGAGTATTTGTAATGCCTATTTCAAGGGGGAATAATTTTTTTTCTTTTTTTCCATTTTAAAGGTCCATTAGAGAAGAGAAAACACCAGGGTGTGTGCTCCCAGTTCTTCCCCCCACACCCTGGGGGATTTAGTAAATATTCGCATTCAGAAGTAATCAACGGATGTGGAGCCCGATTTTACACGTGGTATCCGAGCTTGAGCATCACGTCCCTCTCATCCCCCCTTCAAGGGGCCTCAAAAGGGCCCTAGCAATGTGTACGCACGGTCAAATGTTTCCATAAAACTTGAAAAAGCAAAATGCCTTGAAAAAATTATTTATTTGAGGGAAAGAGTGAGAGAGCCTGAGCTCAAATGGGGGCAGGGAGGGGCAGAGGGAGAGGGAGAAGCAGGCTCCCCACTGAGCAGAAAGCCCAATGCAGGGCTCGATCCCAGGACTTTGGGATCATGACCTGAGCCGAAGGCAGATGCTTAACTGATGGAACCACCCAGATGCCCCAAAACCAAAATACTTTCCTTGCAATCAGCTAAGCTGACCACTTTTCTACACCAGTTTTGTGACCGTTTCCCCCATATGGTGGGGAGGAGTGGTGGGAAAGATGGTTATTTGGGATTTGATCTGGGACATCTGAGCTGGGAATACATTTATTCTAGCATCAGTGGGATAGGCTTAGGAAAGCTCTCTGTCT
The DNA here is from genome assembly GCA_004024625.1 of Mellivora capensis. NCBI lineage: Eukaryota > Metazoa > Chordata > Mammalia > Carnivora > Mustelidae > Mellivora > Mellivora capensis. Next base: position 63,178 of record PISX010007331.1, on the reverse strand, counting down.
CCCATATATTCTTGAGCCCAGGTAGGAACAGCTTCCAAGAATGCTCACAATGTCATCAATTCAAAGTATATTGAAAACAACTGACCACAAAAAAAAAAAAAAAAAAAAAGTGAAAGCCTTAAAATCCTACAGCTCCTATAGCAAATGGATGAGAGTCAGAGTCACCCTGACTTTGACAACAATCCTAAAAATTCAAGGACATTGCCAATACGGAGTTGTGAAGCTAACATTAACATCAGGCATACTGGAGGAAGACGGAATTAACCTTTTGTTCTCTCAACAGTAAAGGATGTTCCAACCCGTTGTCACATACCGAAAGTCAGTCTCATAACACACAGTCAAAAATCTAAGGAAGGATTATAAAGGGGCGTTGGGAAACTCATAAAAACACACTATTCTCCCAGATTTTAGGATGTTTTTGATATTTGTCAGCTTTTTAAACTTGTCAATATTTTTCCCAATTTTTTATCATTCCTGATAAATATTTACTTTGCACCTAATTCTGTACTACTTAATTTGCATTATTTTTAATTTTTTTTAAATTTATTTATTTGTCAGAGCGAGCGAGCGAGCACAGGCAGACAGAGTGGCAGGCAGAGGCAGAGGGAGAAGCAGGCTCCCTGCCGAGCAAGGAGCCCGATGTGGGACTCGATCCCAGGACACCAGGATCATGACCCAAGCCAAAGGCAGCCGCTTAACCAACTGAGCCACCCAGGCGTCCCTGCATTATTTTTCTTAAAAGAGGAAGCCAAGGGGTGGCTGGGTGGCTCCGTCATTAACCGTCTGCTTCGGCTCAGGTCATGATCCTGGGATCCAGCCCCACATTGGGCTCCCTGCTCAGCGGGAAGCAGCGGGAGGCCTGCTTCTCTCTCTCCCATTCCCCCTGCTTGTGTTCCTGCTCTCGCTGTGTCTCTGTCATATAAATAAATAAAATCTCAAAAAAAAAAAAAAAAAAGAGGAAGCCAAAATTGTGTCAGCTTCAAGCCCCAGTAAACCCTGAATCCCATATCCCCTAACTGAGCCCTTCTGTTCTTTCCAACAGTTGACTCAGTTATGAAAAAAAAGCTCAGCGTTTCCTTTCGTGAAAATAAATGCTCTGATTTTAAAGCCTCTCCAACAAGGACCAGAAGAACAGATCTGAACGGCAGAAGGTAGAACAGTTTTGTAGATGGGAAAGCCCGTTCTAACCATGAAAGCTCACAGAACCCTCTACCAAGAACCCTGTAAGGAAATACTTTGTCTGGAAGAGATGGAAAAATCATCTTACGTGAGCTGATTGGGCTGACTCCCAGAGAGGAGAGCTTGGGAGTTTGAAAACAAACTCAGGGGCGCCTGGGTGGCTCAGTGTTAGGCCTCTGCTCAGCTCAGGTCATGATCTCGGGGTCCTGGATCGAGCCCCGCATCGGGCTCTCTGCTCAGCAGGGAGCCTGCTTCCCCCTCTCTGCCTGCTGCTCTGCCTACTTGTGATCTCTGTCTGTCAAATAATTAAATAAAATCTTAAAGAAAAAAAACCTCAGTGAAAAGCCCAACTTTTTTTTTTACTGATTCATACGCACACACCTGGATATAAGCGTAGTCTGAAGGAGGCTTGCGGCCTGACCTGTTACAATATGAACCTGAGACAAAAATTGGAACCACAAATTTTGAGGAAGAGGAAGGAGGAGAAATGTGTCCCGGGAGCCACATGGCTAAGGAACGTCACAGCCACTATTCCTGCCTCTGCCCTGGGGGGACCCCTCCTGGTAATGCCGCCACCCCCCCGCCCGGGTCTCTCCGGGCCCCTCCTGCCATGAGTCCCTTCTGGAACCCTCAGCCCCACAATGCCCCGTGCCCTTCCCTCCCTGACAATCCTCTCTCCTCCCCGCAAACCCTTCCGAGGTCACCAGTAAGATCCCGTACCACACAGTGGCTACCTCCATGGGGCTTCAGCCTCTTCCCAGTAAACGAAACCCCCTTATTTGCTTTCCCTGAAACCTGGCCCTCCCCAAAGAGGCAGATACCCCCTTCCCCAAGGTGGACTCCTCAACCAGGCCCTGCGTCCATGTGAGACATCCTGCCCTCCTCACCCTATCGGCCCCACATTCCTCCCTCCCCTGCCCTTGTGGGTCGGCTTTCCTTTGGCAAACACACTTTTCATTCTGGCCGAGGCCCGTCTGTCCGTCCGTCCGTTCATCCACTCACTCCCCAAATATGGACCGAGAACCCACTGCGCGTGCCTGACACCGTGCTAGCCCTCCTTCCCTCCTCCCTAGCCGCGCGCTTCCCACACTCTGCGGACTCCCCGGCCCCTTCACTGTCTCTGCCCCCAGCTCCGACGGCCTCACGGGGCTGTGTCTCAGACCCCAGAGGTTTGCTGAACTGAACTGAGAATAAGGTCTGAGGGAGAAAAGAGACAGACAGAAAGAGAACTCTCACTGCTGGGGTCACACCTATGTCCGTTCTCGTGAGGACGAGCAAGCTTGTGTCCCCACAAAAGAAAGCATCCCACTGAATGAGTCTGGGATTCCACAGAGCAGCCTTAACCAAGGGGACTCTCTTGGGTTTGTCCCCATGAAGGCAAGATTCGGCCAAGACACAGGAGCCCAAGTGGAGGTCTCACCCCTCGCCGAGGGGAAGCTGGGAGAACCTTGGGGAGGAAAGAGTTAACACACCGGGGACCACTGGGGCCCTGGACCCTTGCAAGGGCTGAGAAGCCATCTGGTTCCTTCCAGAATAGAACTGTCTCCTGTGGGCAGCTCACCGTCATTCCAGGAGGCTGACCTGCCATCTTTGGGTCACTTCTTTTTTTTTAAATTTCAAATGAATTTTCAAAACACCAAGTAGAAGGTTGTTCCCGCACGGGGAGGTGGTTAGGTCAAAATGGATTTTTTTCTGATATCAGAAAAATATGTATAATTTTCTCCCAAATTCCAAACTACAGAACCAATTTTCAGCGTAAGGACACGGGGGAACACGGACACCATAGCCAGCTTCAGGAAGGGCTTAACCCAGTGATACGGTCAAAAGGAAAAGGTAAAGAGACGACGGAGGCCACGGACCATAAGACAGTAAAGACAGTGCATCCCTAGGGGTGCACATTCATAAGTTCATCCTAATGGCTGCTCCCTAGTTCAACCCAGGAGCCGTCTCATGGCCCTGCACTCCCTGGGCGGCCACGGCCCGGGGAGCCAAACCCAATCAAAGCCACAGCAGCAGGTCTGACGAGCCTGTGTCTGGCTCACGCGTCTGCCTCTGGACATTTGCAGATCCCAGCAAATGGGCCATTCTCTTGTCTGCGCAGAGCTGGAGCTCAGGTGGGCCAAGTCCTTGGAGCTAAATGGCATCCTGTCTCCCTCCCTCAGAGAGGCGGCCACACGCTGGAGATCTGACATGGCTGCATCTCTTCCAACGGCCGTGAAGGGCCATCAAGAGGCCTCCCCTGGGCCGATGCTGGGTTCCCCGCTCTAGAGCTGATGGCCCACAAATCGGCCAGGGTGTAGGGTCAGGGATGGTGGCAGGTTTCCCCCAAAGTTAACTTTCAAGGAAGGTCTGGGAAATTAGTATGTACATGTAGCAAGGCTGAAATGTCCTACTGGCCCATCTAAGAACACCTTCCCCGCTTCTGGCCTGGCCCCGGCCCACTCTCCTGCTATGGACTATGCTGCCCGCCAACACTCCCCACAGCAACACTCAGAGGCAGAAGCCCTACCGTGATGGTACTGGGGAGCGGTTATCTTTTGAGCGGTAACTGGGTCATGCGGGTAGAGCCCATGATGGGGTTAATGATCTTACCAGAAAAAGAGAGCCACCACCCCCCCCTCTGTTCTCGGCCGGGAGGTGAGGGCAGACAGGTGCACACCGGGAAGTGGGGCCTCCCCAGAACCCAATGGCACTGGCCCCCGACCTGACTTCCCAGCCTCTGGACTGTGAGAAATGAATGTTTCTTGTCTGTGGTATTTTTGTCACAGAAGCCAGAGGTGACGGAGACAGCTTATGTCCGGACCCACGAGAGGCCCAGACGGGGCCCAGCATGGTCCTAGATGCTGCGGGAGAACACTGTTCCTTCCACCCCAGCCTCCCCTTTCATTTCTTGGCCTCTGGCTGCTTCTCAAGCCCGGAGCCCCCGCTTACGCAACAGCTGGCCTGCGGGTCCCACTTTTCCATCCCTTCCACATTCGTGGGCTAAAGCCATCTCCTCTCCTGACAAGACCACCACCACCACAACCTCCGGGGGTCTGTGGCTCTGACCCACATGGTGTCCCAACCCCCTTCTGGCGGGAGCAGAACTCCTCGGTGCGAATCTCCCCCCATGCTGACCAGCGTGGCCCCCCCTTCATCCAAAGCACAAGTGGGTGTGTGCTGCAGACCAGGCCTATCACAGACCCGAGCCCCCCAGTCCCTTGGAGGGGCTCGGAGACAGACGTGTGCCTCAACCCAGACCCGAGACATCCCTAAGATTTCTCTGATGGAACGTTCCCCGGGGTGAGAGAGTCTCCTTCTCCCGCTCCCTCCTGAGCTATCTCGTGGAGAAAGCATGTCTGCGAGATAGGAAGGGAGCAGAGTCGTGAAGACATCACGTGAACCCCTGGACTTGGCCGTATCTCAAGCCAGACACTACCCCAGACTTCCCAGTCACAGGAGCTAATAAAGCCCCGCCTCCTCCTCCTCATGTTTAATCAAGGATCAAGTGCTTTTCTGTCACTTAGAACCAAGAGGGTCTTGATGACTAGACACACAGACTTCTCAACCGGGGTCCTAATCCTGATCTCTTCCCCTTGACCCTCGTCGGCGGCCCTCCTGTCCTGGTGGAAGTAGGGACTAGAGGCAGGCTGCTTGGTGACCCAGCCTGCCAGGCCACCCATGAGCCACGTGGCCACAGGGAGGTTGTGTCACGACTCAGCTTCCAACGCAGGGAGAGAATTATCACACCGACCCCACAGGACAACCCTGAAGGCCAGAGGACAGAGGGAGGTGAGGACGGTGTCCGTGTGGTCTCCTGGGCTCTGGTCCCCCCTTGGTTCCCCCCCAGGATGCCCCCACTCTGGGACTGCTCTCTCCCATCCATATAAGAAAGCTTCCAACGGATAGAAAACACTATTCTCTACCCTTGTACCAAACATGCCTGAAACAACACAGCCCATGCCAACTACAAACACGCCCCGAGATGCGTTGGCTAAACACAAGCAGAAAGAATTCCGGGCTAACGACAGAGAGGACAAGAAACGGAAATCACTGAATGAGCCAGCAACCTCTCGCACTTTGACACAAGGCAAACCCCCAGGGAGCACGGCCGGCAAGAGAGCGCACACGCTCTCACAGCACAAGGAAGGTGAGCGTCTCCCAAATAAAGAATTAAAATTTTTTTTTCTTTTTTTTAAAGGGGGTGCCTGGGTGGCGCAGTCGTTCAGCGTCTGCCTTCAACTCAGGACCTGATCCCAGGGTCCCGGGATGGAGCCCTGCTTCGGGCTCCCTGCTCAGCGGAAGTCGGTTCCCCTCCTCCTTCTGCGCCCCCCCCCCACTACCACCACTCGTGCTCACTTGCTCTCTTTCATCCTCTCTCTCCTTCAAATAAGTAAAATCTTAAATTTAAAAAAAAAAAAGTGAAGAAGGTCCCTTGCCCCCGGCTGGCGGAATTTCCTCCCCACCCCCAAACACAGTTTTCCGGCACCTTCCTCCGTTCCTTCAGGCCTGGCCACGCTCCATGGAAGCCTCAGGCTCTAGGCTCTTTGGGGCATCACACATGGCTCTGAAGTCAGACAGACACGCAGCACTGGAGTGGTTGCAGGGTCCCCCCCGCCAAATTCCTATCTCCCCGGAACTTGAGAACACGACCTTATCTGGAAGTGAAGTCTTTGCAGATAGAATTAAGGTGGACGTCGGGATGGACTGGGATGGGCCCCGCATCCCCCAGCAGGTGTCCCTCCAAGAAGGGGACACACAGTCACACAGAGGGACAGGGAGCCTGCAGAGACGGAGCCACAGACTGGAGGGATGCCTCTGCGAAAGCCAAGGAACTTTCAGGATGGCCGGCAGCCATCAGAAGCTTCTAGAAAAGGCAGGGAAGGATTCTTCTCTAGAGCCGTGAACCTCCACAGGAAGCACAGCCCCGTGGACACCTTGGGCTCAGGCCTCGAGGCTCTAGAGATCAGAGGGAAGAGATGCTCATTGTTCTGGGCCACCCAGGTTGGGGTCGTGTGTCCTAAACGTCCTGGGAAACCATACAAGGTGCAGGAGACGTGGGCTGAGTCACTCAAGCTCTCTGTGAGCAGGGATCGAGGCACAGGGTCGTTACAAGGATCGAGGGATGGCTGATTTTATGTGTCCGCTGGGCTGGCCCGGGAGTGCCCAGAGTCCATATTCTCTCTGGGGGTGTCTGTGTGGGCGTTTCCGGTGAGTCAGGGGCTCAGTTCACTCATCCCATGCAGGGCCTGGCTGGAACAGTAGGCAGAGGCGGGTGGAATCCACCCCCGTTATCCTTCTGCCTCACGGCGGAGCCGGGACATCTCACCTCATGTCCTCTTGCCCTCGGACTGGGACTCACACCACTGGCTCCCCTGGTTCCCAGGCCTTCAGACTCGGACTGAAGTACACTTTGGGCTTTCCTGGGCCTCAAGCCAATTCTTAAATAAATCTCTTTCATTGATATACAAGTAATAAGAATAATGAATCTTATTAAATATTAAGGATATAATTATTATATATACACAATACATTTTATATTACCATAATATATGCTACCATATATTATGCTACCATATATTATGGTAATATAAATATTACCATAATATATTTATAAATTCATATTTATATTATATAAGTATTATGCATATACTATGTTATATAACACAATATACAATCATGTATCAGAGTAACATAAATACAACATAGTCATTATTATATGTTATTACTTGTTATAGACACAGTAATGCTATTTTATTATTATATATTATATTATTATGGTTACTTATTGTTGTATTCTTCATCCCTCCCTCCCCTGGGCACACCTCAAAAGGGAAAATGAATTGCCTAGCTTGACTTTCCCTTAACTATCATCAGACAGAATTTAAAAAAAAAAAAAATGCCCAATTATCTTAGGCTCCAAACACCAGCTCTACTTTCAAATTAATTTCTCACACTAAAAGGAACAATGGATTTCAAGTTTCTTTCCCCTTTGTGTAATTGAAATGTTTTCCTTCAGGGGTGACCACGCAGGGCAGGAAGGCAGCATACAAATGAATGGAACCCAGGGCCACAAGTGGGGACTAGCATTACCCAGGTGTAACTAGCAAACAGAAAAAAACCCAAACCCTGCACATACTTAATGTGAACCATCTGGGAGTCTGGACACGTGCCTATGCCCAGGAAGCCATCACCACAACCCAAATAATGAGCATATCCAGCACTTCCCAAAATGTCCCTGTGCACCTGTGTTTTTCGGGGGTCAGAGTGGGGGGCGTTTAAGTCCATGTCACCTGGGATCTACTCTCTGATTGTCTAAGTACACAGCACGGGATCATCAACCACAGGCGCTATGTTGTATAACAGATGTCTAGACCTTGGTCCTCTGGCCTGTTTGAAAATCTACACCCATGGAACAGCCAGCTCGCCTCCCGCCCGTCCCTTGGCAACCACCACTCTTCTCTCTGCTGCTACGAGTTCGCTTCTTTTAAATATTTCATATAAATGGAATCGTGCAGTATTCATCTTTCCATGACCGGCTTATTGCACTTAGTATAATGATGTCCTCTGGGTTCTTCCGTGCTGTAGCCCGCGGGAGGATGTCCTCCTTTATTCGGGCTAACCTCCCGTAGCGTGTGTACTGTCTTTTCTTCACCTCGTCGTTTGTTGGTGGACATTGACGGTCGTCCCACTCTCAGCTGTCTGAAGAGTGCCACACGGAGCTCAGAGTGCCGAGAACCCTCTGATGGCACTTGAGCTCTCTTGGGCACACTCCCAGAAGTGGACTGCAGCCTCACACGGTAGTTCTAGTCCGTTCTCTACTCTAAACGGCTGGAGGAACCTCCATGCTGTTTTGCAAGGAGACTTCCCCACTGGACACTCCCAGCGGCAGCACGTGAGGGTTCCAGCTCCTCTCCGTCTTCATGGACACTTCGCGAAGGCTGACTGGTTGGTTCTTACAATCGCCGTCGAACGTGCATTTGAGCAGCACCTCCCTGGGGCTTCCTGAAGTGGAGCCACACATCACGGGCCTGGTGGCCATTTGTATGTCTGCCTCGGAGAAATGCCTATTCGTGTCCTTGCCAGTCTCTTAACTGGATTATTCGGGGCTTTATGTGACGGAGTGGTCGGAGTCCCTGATGGATGTTGGATATTAAGCCCTTACCAGCTAGATGGCTGGCAAATACATTCTCCATCCTGCCGGCTGCCTCTCCATCCTGCTGACTGTTTCCTTTGCCGCACAGATGCCTTTAAGTTTGATGTAGTCTCATTTGTCTAATTCTGTTTTTGTTGCTTGTGCTGTCGGTGTCATATCCAAGAAATCACTGCCAAGACCAATGTCAAGATGATTCTTAAAAATATTTCCTTCTAGGAGTTTTACATTTTCAGGCCTTATGTTCAAGTCTCAAATCCATTTTGAGTGGATTCTTGAGTACGGTGTAAGATAAGGGTCTGGTTTCACTTTTTTGCATGTGGGTTCCCTGTTCCCCTAACACCGGCTGTCGAAGGGACTGTCCTTCCCCATTCGGCATTCTAGGCGCCCCATCAAAGATCAGTTGGCCGTGTATGTGAGGGTTTATTCTAGAGTTCTCTATCCTGCTCTACCGGTCTATAGGTCTGTCTTTTTGCCAGGACCATACTATTTTAAATCTTTTTTTTTTTTTTTTTTTTGAGAGAGAAAGAAAGAGAGTGCGTGTGCAAACAGTTGGGGGGTGGAAGGGGGGTGTGGTGAGGGAAAGAGAGAGAATCTCAGGCAGGCTCCATGCTGGGGCCGAGCCCAATGTGGGGCTAGACCTCAAGACTCTGAGATCATGACCTGAGCCAAGATCTAGAGTCGGACACTTAGCCGACTGAGCCACCCAGGCCCCCCACCAGGAACATACTATTTTAATTCACGTAGCTTTGTCATCTATTTCAAAATCAGGAAAAGTGATATCTCCAGCTTTGTTCTGCTGTTTTTTTTAACTTAACTTTTATTTTAAGTAGGCTCCACACCCAGCGTGAGGCTCAAACTCACAACCCTGAGATCAAGAACCACGTGCTCGTCTGAGCCAGCTGGGGCCCCGCCCCCTACTTTCCAATGGGCCTTTTTTCCCTCATGCTTCCGGATCACCAAAGACATTTCAGACAAACAGTGATGTAAACCAAGTCTCCTTCCTCCATGAAGTGCCCAGGGTCGCACCCGGCGGCCTCCCGAAATTCCCACTCATCCTCTCACCCGTGCGTTCCACACACCTTCACAGGTGTACCTAGGGCAAGCCAGCCACTGTGCTAAGTAAGGTGTGGGGGGACAAAGGCACAAACAACAGATCACGTCCCTGCCTTCATGAAACCCATGTTCTGCTAGCAAAGGAAATAAGAGACATGCACGTGTTATAGTCACAAATGGTAAAATCACACACAGTATTAAGTGTCAGTAAGCCAGTAAGAGCACGAGAGCACGGCGACTGAGAGGACCGGATGGCTTGGACGGTTGCCACCTCTCTGCAGCAAGACCACATTCTTTCTCTTGGGCCCCATGTGTCGGGGCAGAGCACTGGGTCCCAACCGAGGGCAGGGAGTTCTGTGAGCTGGCCAGCAAGAGGAGGAGATTAGCCCGTGCTTAGATAGAGATGGTTCTATTGCCAGACCCCGCAGAGCAACCCTTCCGCCTTCTTCCTGCCGGTCACGCCTTCCCACGAAGCCCCCCACATGGACTGGCAGCCTGACCTGTCCCCCTTCCTCAGCCTGCAGACCACCTGAATGCTTTCTTCCCCGGAGTGCCCACAGGCACTGCTGGCGACATGTCGGGCTCGGGGCTCAGTGTTCACATAAACAGTGCCATGACTCGGTGGGTCTCACGCCTGGGCAGGCCCTGGTGTCCCTGGATCCATCCCTGGGCCCACCCTCAGGTTCCGGGATCTGGAGGGGGCCCGGGCATCCGCATGTCTAATTGGCTGGCAGGCCATATTGCTGTGGCTGGTCTGGGGACCCCCACACGGAGAACCCTTGCTGTACCTGAGGGACAACATCTATTTGATCATTAGGGGGAGCTGGGGAGGTAGAGACTAACCCGTCTGCCAGGGCAGCAAGAGGCAAACACAAACCCTTCATGTTACTTCTGTAACCGTTTTATGGGGCCTCCCACTGCTGAAATCACTCAGTAGACAGCTAGGGGTCCTGAGTCCTGAGACAGACCCCTGCAGGCTGCATCAGCCCCTTTACGGAGACCAGGGACCATGGATGGGGGCCGTGGACCCCAAAGGTGGGTCTGAGCCGGACCCGCCCCCGCAAGCCACTACCTCCATATGCATGTTGCTGGCTGGAAAACTAACTTGTTTTCAGGGAGTTCTCACCCTCACTTCGAAATGCAAATCAGAAAGCCCTGAACTTCCCTGTCTCCCCAGGCCCGGGGCACCCACACAAACGCAGGTGGGCACGGAGATGAGGGCGTTCGCCGTCAAACCAGAATCAGCCAGGCGACGTCTGCCAGCGCGTCGATGACCTGTGACTGCGTGCACCGATGGGAAATGCAAGGCACCTGACAAACATTTTCTAGGGGGAGCTGGGGGGAAATGAGGCACGTGAACGTGGCGTCCCGACAAGCAGAGCGGTCCCGGCACTGAAGGGTGCGCAGAGTGGGCGCCTCCAGAACCAGCGGCTAAATATTCAGGAACTTGGCAGGCCGCGTGTCAGTTACCGGCAGCGTGACCCTGACCATGGCGCAAAGGCCCCCGCCCCGCCCCCACCTCCCCTGCTCCCCGTCACTCCCCACCAGAGAGCCCGTCTCCCAGCACACAGTCCTCGGCAGGAGCCGGCACAGCTCTGCGTGTGCTGCTTACTGAGCTCAGCAGCCGGGCGCTCTTCTGCGGCTTTACGTCTCGAAAACGAGAGTCTGCAATTAAAATGGAGGTCAGTGCAGAACAATGATTCGCTCCTTCTCCCTCTCTCTCTCGCACACACTCACACACGATCTTGTCAGAGAACATCTTTAGAAATGCCATGACTGTACTTGACCATCAGTAACTATCCCCCCTTCCACCGCTCATCACAGAACGCTCAGCCAAGGGCTCTCAGTGCTGCTCCCTTTTTCACGTCCCCAGAAGAAATACTGGTTGTCTCCGACGTACACGTGGGACGGGAGCTCCTAATAAATTTCGCTCCGTACAAACTTTGAACATCACCTTCTGGTGTACATAAGACAGAAACCACAGAGTGCAAACGGGAATAGCTCACTGTCCACCTTCATTCAACTGTTCGCTGACTTTGCCAACAGAGGGAAGGGGTATAGCTGAATAATTCAAATCCCCAGGGAGCCCCAAGCACTCCATTTTAGCCAAACTTTCAACAACAGCCACAACCAGGGAAAAAATAATCCCGCCTGCGTTTCATTTCCTTCCATTCCTCCTGTCTGAACCGACTGAGAATGGCACTGGGCAGTGAAACAAACGGTCGGAAGGGGAAAAGGGATAAACCCACACACTATGTAAACGGCCCCTTTTATGAGCAGGAGCTGACAGTGTTTGAAGCTGGAGCAAGGCCTCCGGTAACATGGCAGACGACTGGGATCTGGGAAGGAAGGTGAGTGGTTACAAGAGTCGTGCGGGCCTAAGGAGAGTTTTATATTCAAAATCACAGCGGAATGTGCAGCTTCGATCCCAGGCAGCTTCCCTGCGTTTTCATGGGATTAGGTTGTGCATAAAATGGTTAAAAATAACAAGGCAGGCGAGAAACCGTCCTAGCGACCTTCACTGCTCATAACAGTAGCGCTCCCCTTCGGTCCTGGGGTTTCCGGCAGCGGCCGGTCGGTAGCAATAGAAACAATCGTGCCGTGGTTTCTTCTCCGGCGGCACTGTTCCATTTTCAAGGCTCTTCTTCTCTCTCCGGGAGGGTGGGCAAGCAGCCATGATTATCTCCATTTCACAGAAGGGTCAGGCAGGCCCGGGCTTTAAATGATTTATTTGCTGGATGCCAAGGGCCTGATAAGTGGCAGAAAGGGACTTTGGTTCCAGGCTGTCAGCAGGATGTCCTTCCCCCCCTTCACTGCACTGCAAGTGACACGAAAACACGTCCGTACCCAGGGAATCCTGCGATCGAGCCTAGGAAGAAAGAGGCTCACGGAAGCGGTCACCGAGACCGGGTTTTAGAGAGTCCATCCCTAGCCTTCCGAAGATAAAAATCTGCACACGTAACAGAATGGCTAAAAAGAGACCTGATAACACCAAGTGTCGGCACAGACTTAGTGCAACTAGAACCCTGACACGCGGTTGCTGACAATGCGAACACCAGCCCCCGATGGTCCCGCAACCCGCTCCTAGGGACCTCCCCAAGGGAAACAAAAACACACGTCTGCACAAAGACCGTATATGAATGTTTCACACCAGCTCTCCTCACGGTTGCCCCAAACCAGAAACAACCCGAACGTCCATCCAGCCCATGAACGGCGACTCAGCGATAAGGAGGAATGAACTGATAGAGGCAAACCCAGGATGAAACGCAGAAGCGTTACAGTGGGTCCAAGAAGCCGCGCCCGGAAGGTGACGTGCGGCAGGGGTCTCCCTGACAGGACATCCTAGAAAAGGGAAATCACAGAAGCAGGGACCCGATCGGCGGCTACCTGAGGGGGGGGTCGGGCTTTCCCTAGCGAAGGGCACACGGGGAAGCTTTCAGGGTGGTGGGACAGCTCTGTGTCTTGACCATGAGGGCAGATACGTGGTTGTCCACGTTGCCAAAACACGGAACGCACGTGTACAAAGGTGAATGTTATTACAGGAAAACCAGACTTCAATCAGTCTCACCGAAAGGAAACATCTGAATGAAGGCCAGGGGTTTTGTAATTCGTTCCTGTGAGATCAGATGCTTTCAGGAAAGACTTCTGGAGCTCTAAGCAGAGCCTGCTCCCTGGTCGAGAGGGGTCTGAGGTTGGGGGGACAGAGATCCGGGATCAGAGAGGAGGGTTTTTTCTGTAACAGTGGGGCGTTCCTTAAAGGCAAAGTGCCAGACCCTTCGGCAGAAAATACTGAAAGTAAATGAACTGGGAGCACATTGTTATTCTCAGCTTCTCTAACACATCTGAATGAGTGAGTCTTTAAAAGCTTTTGTCAGCTTCCTTTAGAAATGAAACTTGATGTTACTAAGAGCATCCCATATAAAACAATTACAGAAGTGTAAACGGGAATTTCATTTAAAGGGTCATGATGAAATCCCTGGAAAATGCCATTCTGATGTTTCTTTTTCGTCGTCTTTTTTTATTCTTTTTCTTTTTTTTTTTTTTTTTGGTCTGACTAAATAAGGTCAGATAAGAGGAGGACAAAACTAAGTCAGCATGAGAATTTAAATTACTTCAATGGCTTTCCTTTTTTTCCTTTTTCCTGCAGCTGAACTCCGGAATGTGGGAGGGGGAAGGAGCAGCTTCGACCAAAGCTAAGCGCTTCTGTTCTGTATCACACGGCAATTACTCTTCCCTCTTTTTCTTTCTCGTGTTTCATCCGTCCGCTCAGCAGACAGCCACCACCTCAAACGAATTTGCTAGAAGAGGCAGAAGGGCGTGGGGTTTGGAACAGCCTACAAACTGAGAAGAGCCGGAGCTGCATGAGTGTGTATCAGGTCTGCGACAGCCTTCTCTTTACCTCGTGTGTCTGGAAAATTCTGTAATAAAAAAAATCGAGACAGAGAAGGTGGGGAGAAGAGGGCAGACAGAGAGACAGAGAGATCGAGAAAGAGAAAATGGCCCGAGGAGGCAGACAGATCCCTGTTCCTCTAACACTTGCTGTGTGCCCGTAGGTGAGTTTCTTAACCTCTCTGTGCTTGTTTCCTCTTTGTAAAAAGGCACTGAAAGCACCGAATCACAACGGCCGTGGGGATTCAGTGAGTTTGCAGCACATTTCCTAACCGTGCGGGGCAGCAGGGAGACGTGTTTCTAAGAACCTACCCTGTGCCGGCCGCTACTCCCCGATGTGCTTCTACCGATACGCACACGCTCGGACGCGCACTTCCTAAAGCCGCTAGATCAGAGCAGTGGGGTTCGCTGAGTACGTCGAAATCTCCGATCCTGTGCTGACCCTCTACCCTGTGCTGCTGAGCCCGAGGGGATAAGGAGGCAATGGCTCTGTGTTTCTTCTGCCATTGCCCAGCGGCCCTCCGCCTGCACCACCGCCCCCGTTCTTGCCTGGTGATCACCCCAGGCCATGTTCTTCAGCCTTCCCTTCACGCTCCGTTGGGAGAATAAGACACATCAGGAAATTAGGACTTGGTTTCCAAATTCAAAAGGTGCAGGGCAGCCCAGCGCGAACGCATCCACACATACCCAATTCCCAGCTTCATCCGTCCCCTCCGCTTCCGGCCCGTGCAGGGGTCAGTGGCCCCATACAGGCGGGTGGGCCTCTGGCTGGTCCTCCGAGCTTCTTCCTCCCTCCAGTCCCACCTTCTGGCCCCCCTCCCAGGCAGAGGGAGAACAGGTTAGCTAGAGCGAGAGAAGCAACACCTGCCTTTCAAAGACTTGGTTCCTCCTGGCCTGCCATCAAAGGTCAGCTCTCCTGCAGGGCACATCTGAGGGACTCTCCCAGGCCCTGCTGTGAAGACCTCCACACTATCGGGCTCCCTGATGTGGCGATGAGCTCTCCTGGGAATCTCACTGGACCTGACTGGCAGCCTCCGTGCCCAGGTCCTACCCCCAGCAGACCCCCTGTCCTGCCTGCCCTCCTGCCTCGAAGGACCCCCAAGAGACTTGCTCATGCTTGCCTTGCACGCAGGGGAGACAGTGTAGGCCGCCTGCCCCGCCTGCTGCTGGCCTCCTGTCTTCAGACCCCCAGGTCCACACGGGTACCCCCAATCCTAAGGACTCCTGTCAATTTTTCCCACACTCAGGGGTGTCCAGGAACATTCTCCTCAAACTCTGTTCCCCCGTGTGAAGATGGGCTTATGAGCGCTAAGGCTCAGCAAGCAGCCAGCCAGGGAAGAGGATGCCAGACTCCTCTTCGGGAAGGCACCCCTGATCTCTATGTGGGGGGAGTCACCCCGATGGAGGAAAGAGCTGGAACCGCATCTCTCCCATAGCTCTCCTCCATGATCACATCTTGTCCTTGCGGAGGAGAAATCACGGAGCGTGTGGACCAATCGTACCATCTGTGAATGGGTCCTCCTGGGAGGGCTCTGCCTTCTCCCTGGATAACAGAAGTCCCTGTCTTCTTGCTTTCAGCTTTGGGACAGGGATGGGAATTCCCAAACAGAAGGCCAAGTCCCCTCTGCGCCCCATTTCTTGTCTTTAAACAGAGGAGCGGACCACTGTCTGTGGCTTCAAGGAACGCGCAGGATAGAGGAGGTTGAGGAAGAGCCGGAACACCCGGGAGGCGCTTCAGAGACCCACCAGCACACGAACAGAATAGATACTTTCTGAGTGGACGCAAGAGACACTACCTCAAGGGAGAGCACAATTCTGGCAACAGCCAGGCGAGTACCCCTGGAACTGCCTTCTAACACTGCCAGCGGAATCCCCCTCCTTGCTAAATGACCTCCAAGGCATTTGCAGCTATCAGGTGCACGTACACCCACTTTAAAGACTTCGTGACGTCCTGGAAGATACGCGGCTTCCTGAAGGGGAGACGACTAAAAAGCTCACAACCAGGGAGATCAAGGCGAACAACTCAGCCCCTGTCATCGTTCCGGGAAGGAGCGGGGACTGAGCCAGGTGTCCTAGCAACAGCGGCTCTCTGGGCTCCCGGATCCGCGGCTGCCCGCGGGCACCCGAATGTCTACAAACAAACACAGGAAACTCACGAAAACCAGAGGCTGCCTCGCAGCCCACACCCTGCAAGGGGCTCAAGAAACTGTCAGCCTACCAAACCGGCGAGTAAATACCGACGCACCAGGCGGCGTCCGCTGACAGCGAGCAGGCGTGCTGGGGACCTGGGACCTCACCAGGCATGCCCAGGAAGGGTTCCTGAGAGTCCGAACAACCAGAGGCGGGATCTGGACAGCAGGTCATGGATGGACCTGTACTCCTTTTTTTTTTCTTTTTTTTTAAATTTAACTACAATTAGCCAACATATAGTACATCATTAACTTCAGATGTAGAGCTCAGTAATTCATCAGGACCTGCCCTCCTCTTGATGAATGGCCCCATTTGAGTGTCACGTGGCTTTGGGGACAAGCAGAGCTGGTCTTCCACACTGGATTTCTCTTTAACCTTGTCAAGGTGACTTAAAAATTCTTCCAACGCCCTGTGGTAGGCTGGATAACAGCCCCCAGAAGGGTACCAGTCCTCGTCTCCAGAACCGATGAACGTTACCTTATATGGCAAAAAAAAAAAAGGGGCTCTGCAGGTACAAGTCAGCGATCTTGATGCGGGATCTTATTCTGGACTGTCTGGGTGATCCCCATGTAATGAACGGAGACAGTAAGAGATAAATAAATAATAAAGACAAGGACCTTTTTCTTAAGTTTTTATTTATTGATTTGAGAGAGAGAGAGCATGAAAGGGGAGAGGGTCAGAGGGAAAAGTAAACTACACCCCCCCCCCCCCCCCGCCGCTCAGCAGAGAGCCTGATGCAGGACTCAATCCCGGGATCCTGGGATCATGACTGAGCCAACGGCCGCCATTTAACCATCAGAGCCACCTAGGTGCCCAAAGACAAGGGTTTTTATAAGAAAGACTAGAGAGAATCAGTCAGAGGAGCTATGTGGCCATAAAAGCAGAGAATCAAGCTCTGTGCCTGAAGCCAAGGACAAGACGTGGTCAGAGAACTGTCAGAGGAAGGCAAAGAAGCCTCCAGAAGGAACACAGTCCTGCCGACCCATGGGCCTCACTTCAGACTTCTGACCGTGATAACTTACAAAAGAATGAATGTGCTGTTTTAAGCCACAAGGTCTGTCGTCATTTGTTACAGAGGCAACACAAGATAGGTGTCCTCATTCCTTAAGACGCATCCCATACTCCCGGTAGGTGGGAACGGCACCCACCTTTCTCTCCTGCCTCGGCTCCCACCACACTCCACCCACAGAACTTGTGCTCCAACCCACCTTCATTCCTTGACTCTCCCCCCAAGAGGCTGGGTCACTGCCGACCCCCGTGCCTTGGCACGTGCCACGGTCTCAGACAGGAGCCCAGCATGCCTTCCTCTCTGCCGGGGAAATCTCTGCCCCTCAGGCACAGCCCAGGGGTGAAGCCACTATCTCTGCTGAGCTGTCTTTTTTCTCCTTGTGCAAAGTAAGCCACTGGGCACTGTGTCACCACATGGTATCCGACACAAAGGTCTTAGCGCAGGTAACCCTTTCACAGTACCTTTATGAACGTGACTGTTTGCCTTCATCGTCTCTGTAATCCTGGGGATATACCTGTGTATGGGAGACCAGAACAGAGGGGAACCCTAACCATAGGGGGAGAGGGACTCCAAACTAGACAAAAGTGCTGCCCTTCCACCTGGCCAACAAAGAGGCCCATGAGAAAGGAAGCATTTGACTGCATGCTCTGCCCCGAGAGAGAGGGTCAGAGAGAGGAAAGGAGGCAGGATTTGAAACACCAGCCTCTTCACACAGATGAACCCAGAAGGACCCCCATAGTGTTCAAAAGACTTGGAGGACCTGCTGGGAGCCGCCTATAGGTCTGTGGCTGTTAGAACAGCGTTTATCAAAGTGTAGCCCCCAAACCAGCAACAAACACATCACCCAGTGTTACAAACCGAACGTCTGTGTCCCCCGGAATGACCCCCCTGGGTCGAAGCCCTGATCCCCAGTGTGATGATATCTGGAGGTGGGGCCTTTGAGGACTCATTAGGTCATGAGGGTAGAGCCCTCCTGAATGGGATTAGTGACCTGGAAAGAAGAAGCCAGAGACCCAGCCCCTCTCCTTCCACCAGAGGAAGACACAACCAGAAATCAGCAACTCATAACCCAGAAGAGGGCTCTGACACCCTGATCTTGGACCGCCAGCCTCTGGAACTGGCCCCTTGTTACAGTAGCCCAAACGGACTAAGACACTGGGAACATACTAGAAACATAAATTCCGAGGTCCCACTGATCCCACACACGGATGCATCAGAGACCCTAAGGGTGAAGCCCAAGCCCCTGCTTTAAGAAGACCTCTGGGTGCTCTGACACCTGCCATAGGGTGAGAACCACTCCCTAGAGGCAGGAGAAACCCAAAGGTGTTCTAAAGGCAGGTGCTGGGAAGTGGTAAAGAGGCCTCCTCTCTGCTTGTCTGCGGGGGCTGCCATAAGAAAGCACCACGGACTGGGGGACTTGAACATCAGGTATCCCTGTTCTCACGGTTTCTGGAGGCTGGAAGGCTGAGGTCAAGGTCTAGGCATCACTGGCTTCCTCGGAGGACTCTCTCTTCGGCTTGTAGATGGCTGCCTTCTTGCTGTGTCCTCATATGGTCTTCCCTCTGTACGTGTCCGCGTCCTAATGTCCTCTTCTTATAAGGACGCTAGTCACATTAGATTAGTGTCCACCCTAAAGACCTCATTTTAACTCAATTACCTCTTTAAATACCTTATCTTCAAATACGGTTCTATTCCGAGTATGGAATTCCGGGGCAAGGACGTCGACATCTGAATTTGGAGGAATACCATTTAGCCCAAAACATTCCCTAAGAATTAAAAATACGCCATGTGAACACCTGTAATCTGTCTGCCAGTGAGAAGTGACTTGTATATAAGCGATCAACAGAGCAATGATCCTCGCACTTGTCTTCACCACCACCACCACCATCATCACCATGTGAAAAAGGCAGAACTTCCCAGCCAGAAGGCGGGATTCCGGGGGGGTCCCCAAAATATTGATCCCCTCCACACTCATGGCTCCTGGAACTGGGACCAAGGTCATCACCTCCAGCCCCCGCAGCTGTCACGCCTTTCCTGCCACCTGCTCCACAAATGTCATCATTCTCCATGGAGGTGGCGATGTGGAAATGGCAAGATATTTATAGTAACCACCACCTCGGACGACTGAGAGGAGTACCTGAAGTTCGTGTGCGAAGCACCCGGTACGGAGGCCGCCGCCACACAGGAGTACGCCCCGCCAGTGTGCACTGTGGCTGCCGCCACTGCCGTCGTCCTCACGTCCCCAACATGTCATCCTCTCCCTCGCCACTGGCACTCTGTCGTCACCACCACCATCAGGAACACTGTCCCTTTTGTCCTCGTCGTCTTCACCCGTCGTCCTCGCCGTTACCATTATCTTCATTGTCGCCCCCGTGACCACCACCAGCCCTGTCACCATGACCACCACGAACATCATCGTCCTCATCCATACCGTCACCACCACCACCCCCGTAGCTAAGCGCACCAGAGTGAACCCCTGGCCAGGAAGCTCGCCGAGGACACGACACACAACTGAACTTCTAGGGGTTCCATACAGAGACTCTGAGAACTCGACTAACTTCCTCAAAGCACACAGGTACACTGTGAGCTGCTTTTCTCCATCCCTTTAAGGTCCAAAGGGGAACAGAGACCAACAGGTCCTCCATGGGGAATCCAGAATGTACCTTAAACCATGATTCTCAGCCTTGACTGCACATGAAACCACCAGAAGAGCTTTATTAACCTCTGGTGCCAGGCCCCACCCAGATCTGATCTAACGGGTCTGCATGCAGCCTGGGTACTGGGATGTTTCAAACCTCCCCCGGCGATTCCAGAGTTCAGGCAAAGCTGAGAACCCTGGCCTGACCCCGACGCCAACTCAGGGGCGGGTGTTTTCCGTTGCAATCAATAGGCGGCTGTCTCTCTAGGCTGAAATTTAACACCTGGGTTTTAATCCTTCTGGAACCCAACTGGTTTAAGAGATGAGAAAGAAAACAATCCTCCAAACAGCACCCCAAGCAGAAAAAATCCTGGGGAATGAGAAGGTGTGACAGAAAAGGGGAGGAACAGAGTTTTCCTAAGAAATTGGGTCCCATGAAAGCAAATGCCTTGGCTAAAAATACTTTCCCCAGTTTCTCTTGGCAAATGGATCCCACACGCTGAAATAATGAGGACAGAGGCTGGGTGTCAGTCAGCCACCCTCTCAGCTTCTGATGTCTTCACCCAGCCTGGCCTCTGCCGGCTGCCAGGGTAGAAGAGCAGAATTACAGAAGCATCAGGAGATTTAGAGAATCCTCAAACTCGAAGAGACACTGCAAATCATTTGGTGGAATCCCCTACTCGGAGAAGGAAGCTCTTGACAATAGCCTTGCTGTTTCTGCCTCTTGTTCAGGGAGCCTTACTCTTTCTAATCAGCCTGTTGCAATTTTAAGCAGTTAGGGGGAGATCTGTGCCCTCAACGCAGCCTCTCAATACCGCCCCCAAGGCCACATTGGCCAAAAGGAATCCTTCTTCCACATGAAACACCTGCAAATATTTCATGACCCTGCTTCCCAGCCAGCCACCCACCCAACGCACAAAGGCCTTTCTGGCAACTTCTCTGCTCCCTCAATTTTTGTTCACGGGACAATGGACCAGAGGTCCCCATCCTCTGCGTGTACTTGAACTTGTTATGCCCGTTCTTATGTGTGACACTGTCTACTAAGCACATTCCCTGAATGAGATCCAACCCCCTGGATAGGGGCTACTATCTGCTTTCACATGGAAGCCTCTGTCTTAGTCCACTCGGGCTGCCATTATGGCACAAACTGGGTTGCTCCAAAGGGAAACAATTATTTCTCATTGTTCTGGAATCTGGGAAGTCCGAGATCAAATCGCAGAGTCCATGTCTGATGAGGACCCATTTTCTGGTCACGCACCACCATCTTCTCGCTTTATCCTCACATGGTGGAGGGGACAAAGGAGCTCTCTGGAGTTGCTTTTATAAGGCCATGAATCCCATTCATGGCCTTCACGACCTACTCACCACCCAAAGGCCCCCATCTTCAGTATCACCACCCTGGGGAATTAACTCTCAATATCTGGACTTGGGGAGGGGGGCAGGGAAGGGCGGGGATGGGGCGAACACTCGTCTCTGGGAGCCCTCCAGGGCTGGGGTTAACACACAGGCTGCCGAGGCACAGTGCCTCTCACTCTGCCACCCTATGGGCTCGGGAACTGTCAGCAAGTGGCATGAGTTCCCACATGTTTTCACAGTACTTTACTAGATCGTGGTGCTTAGCACTTCAAAATAAATTTAGAGGGATGCCTGGGTGGCTCAGTGGGTTAAGCTGCTGCCTTCAGATCAGGTCATGATCTCAGGGTCCTGGGATCGAGCCCCGCATCGGGCTCTCTGCTCAGCGGGGAGCCTCCTTCTCCCTCCCTCTCTGCCTACTTGTGATCTCTCTCTCTCTTTCTGTCAAATAAATAAGTAAAATCTTTAAAAAGATAAAAAATAAAATTAAAATTAAAATTAAAAAAACCTTTAAAAAAGGAAAAGAAGAGAAGAGAAGAGAAAACAAAAGAAAAGAAACGAAACGAAACGAAACACCAAGCCCCACCCCCAGTCTTCCAAGCCAGGCTTCCGTATGTGTCCTTTCTGCTTCAACTGTTTTCAAATCGGTGAGTTCCTAGGAAGGAATCAAGGCTCAGCATAGGTATAGTCCTGTCCGCAAAAGGTTCTCCCCAGCCTCCACAGGAGACAGGAAAGGCTCTTCTCCAGGCCCCTGCGGCCCCTTCCCGAGCCTTCTCTTCACAGCACTTACCATATTTACCTGTGACTTCGCTGCATGTGCAACTCTCAGCCAACAGAGAGCTCCTTGGGGACAGATCCATGCCTCACTCACCCCCGTATCCCCGGACCGCAGCACAGGGCTTGGCCTACGAAAGGCGGCGTACAAATATTTGTGGAATAGAATCGACTCATAAGCTCGCATTATCAAAGCTTCATGAAGGAAAGTGTACTTAAGCTAAGCCTTATCAGGCTACTACAAAGCCGCAGGAGGGTTCACGGAGCGTAAAGAGTTCGCTGTCCGCCCCGATCAGCCTCACACCTTGGGAATGCCAGGGGCTGCGGACAGCTTCTGATCTGGTGAAAAGCAAACGCTCCTGTTGACAGAGCTGACGGGGAGTCAGCTTTGCAGCCCTTGGGGGCCTGGGCCCGTGTTCCGTATCAAGGAAGAAGCGCTGAGGGCCGGCGCCTCTCCCCCAGGAGGGACTTGGGGGGCTGAGCTTATGTCCGCTCAAGGCCAGCCTGAATCTGGAGGAAATGGTGAGCAATGACGAATCCCGACTCCGCTCCTGGGTATTCCAAATCGTGGGAAACCCGAGAAGCAGCAGGGCGGAGCACCTCTCTGCAGAGAGCCAGGGCGGCAGCCCACCACGGCCGTGTCGCGTGGGTCCTGCAGGAGTCAGACAGCCCATCCACGCCCAGGCCGCCGCGGGAGGCGGGGATCTGGGGAACCCAGGCACGACACAGAGCTCACCCACTACAACACAATTCCTCCTCTGGGCAAATTCCAAGGACGCCTAAAAGTCACCGTGGGACCCACACGAGACAAGCTGAGGCCTCCAACATTCTCCTGCTGCTTTCCCACCACAGACCCATCTCTAGCTTCCCCATCGTGGACTAGAAGGACGGAGGCTATTTCCCCAGGACCCCAGAGGGAGCGCTGGCTGAATAACCTGATGGGAAAAGCCACACTAAATCCATCGAGTGGTGGAAAAGTTCGGTGAGGAAGCCCTACAAAAACCCTATCAAATCTACAGCTTTAACACAGTAAATTATATTGATAAGTTGTTTCCATTTTCACTTCTACTTTTTCCCCCTTTGATAAATGGGCAGTGAAGGAACTGGCTGTGCCGGGAAAACAGCACTTGCCTTTGGAGAAGAAAAATTCATTAGCTAATCCACCTACATGGAGAATTTATTTCCAAGGCTGAACTTTGGGGAGGTTTTATAATGGATGCCCTGACTAATGGGAAGCATGAATCTGTTCCAGATGGTTAATTACTTTTTATCATTCCTTTTAATAACAGTTAAGAATAATAAGGCAACTGGTGTGAAAAATGTGAAACGCAAAAGGAATTAAATTGAAGTATCCTGCACCCTTTTCCCAAAAAAGGACACGGTGAAGTTGTACAGAGCACCCCCCCCCAAAAAAAACGGGTTTTAAAGCGAGTGGATGTTACAGATGACCAGCCACATAAAAGAAACTAATTTCTATGTTAACCAAATAATGTCCCAGAAGTGGCCAATGAGAGGCCACCCAACCATCCACGCAGGGGGGCCACAGAAGGAACAGCTTTGGGCCCAAGGCTTAGGGAGCCCCTAGACAAACTCTTCCCTCCCCTGTTCAAACCGGTTCACTAACTGCGCGTGGGAAATCTACGCCCGCCAGCGCAGGGTCTGGGACGACAGGACCCCTGCCAACCAGGCTGGTTTCTCTCCCACCTTGCTTACTTCTTAGTTACCCCAGACAACACTGAGCTGAAACAGACCAACACTGAAATACACCAAGACGCGGTGAGCTCTGGCAGACCCCCCCAGCCAGCCGCCGGGCCTTCACCCAGCCAGTCCGAAAATCAAAACACCTTCTCCAGGCTAAGGCACCTGAGAAAAGTCCCAGTCGACCTTCATGTCTCCATTGAGGAGCTCTTTCCCTTAGGGGAGATGCCTCTCCTCTGAGTCCCAAGCTGGTAGCCTGCGGGACCGGACTGTACATGTGCAGTCGGCATACATGCCCGTCAGTCCGCAGGGACCCGCAAACACCGTTAGGGCAGGTGGCAATGACCAGACATCTGATCTCGCCCTCCCCAGCCCTACTTGAGTCTTAGCACAGGATCAATAAATATTGTGTTGAGTGGGCGAGTGAAGCAGAAAGGAACCCATGGACAAAATGTTCGGACTCGAACATCCTGTGATTCTAGACGCATCCCCCTCGCGGACATCGCCTCTCACAGCTGATGCTGGCAGTGAAGGCCGCCTGCTCTTGGCAGGAGGCTGCGGGTAGACCTGTTCTCTTGGGAAGCTCTGGTTTGAAACCAGATCCAGAATCTTCTCCTCAGATGGGCAACAAGACGTGACTAGGGGAAAGCAGCACTCGGCCCATCTCATTTCCTGTTTCTGGCTTGATGGGTGACTTGGCACAACAAACAACTCCCCTGGGCTTTGGTTTCCCCCTCTGCATGCACCAAAGTGGGGTGCATGCCCCCCAGGGAGAGCCCAGTACAATCCACAGGGCCATGGGAAGACCATACGGGCTCACAGTCCCATATCTAAAACCTTGGGCTGAGCTCAGTTTCAGAATTGGAGTTTAGGGAAGTTACATATATGACCCAATACTCTTTGGGGGGCCCAGACCAGCACATCAAATGAACACAGGACTATCCCTCCAGTATACATTGTAAACACAGTTACACTAAGTGGGATAAATACATACCGTTAAGATCCTTTTATTCAGATAAGGTCAGACTTTATCATCTTTTAAAAAATTATTAAAGATTTCATTTCTGGGACGCCTGGGTGGCTCAGTGGGTTAAAGCCTCTGCTTTCGGCTCAGATCATGATCCCAGGGTCCTGGGATCGAGCCCCGTATCAGGCTCTCTGCTCTGCGGAGAGCCTGCTTCCTCCTCTCTCTCCCTGCCTGCCTCTCTTGCCGACTTGTAATCTCTGTCTGTCAAATAAATAAATAAAATCTAAAAAAAAAAAGATTTCATTTCTAAGTCTGTACTTCCAAGGACCATTTCTATAGTGTTACCAGAGAAGTTTTACAACCCAGCAATCGCACTACTGGGTATTTACCCCAAAGATACAAACGTAGTGATCCGAAGGGGCACGTGCACCCGAATGTTTATAGCAGCAATGTCCACAATAGCCAAACTATGGAAAGAACCTAGATGTCCATCAACAGATGAATGGATAAAGAAGATGTGGTATATATACATGATGGAATACTATGCAGCCTTCAAAAGAAATGAAATCTTGCCATTTGCGACGACATGAATGGAACTAGAGGGTATTATACTTAGCAAAATAATTCAATCAGAGAAAGACAACTATCATATGATCTCCCTGATATGAGGAATCTGAGAAACAAGACAGAAGATCATAGGGGAAGGGATGGAAAAATGAAACGAGACAAAACCCCAGAGAGAGACAAACTATAAGAGACTCTTAATCTCAGGAAACAAACTGAGGGTTGCTGGGGGGAGGGGGGCAGGAGGGATGGAGCAGCTGTGTGATGGACACCGGGGAGGGTATGTGCTGTGAATTGTGTAAGGCTGATGAATCACAGACCGGACCCCTGAAACAGATAATACATTATATGTTAATTTAAAAAATAAACATAAAATAAATAGAAAAAAAAGAAAGAAAGAAAAGAAATAGAAATAAATAGAAAAAAAGAAAGAATTAGCGTTTGTATCAGTTAAAAAAAAAAAGAAAAAGGATTTCCTCTCTTAGAGCCGTTCAGTTTCACAACATGATTAGGAGCAAGGCACAGCGGTCTCCCGGATCTCCCTGCTGGCACACAGGCCCATGCTCCCCAACACTGAACACCCACCAGATCTGCCAGAGTCAACGGCCCTCCACTGACACATCGATGTTGCCCGACGCCCATCATTACATTAGGGCTCACTCTTGGTGTTGCACGTTCTGTGGGTTTGGATCCCATCCTTTTTCTGAGTTTTGGGACTGCAGATCCAAGATTACAAGCCCGGGTGGCACAGTTGGTTGAGCGTCGGATTCTTGGTTTTGGCTCAGGTCACGATCTCAAGGTCATGTGACGGAGCTCCATGCAGAGTCTGCTTGACATTCTTCCCCCCTGCCCCTTCCCCCACTCAGATGCCCTCTCTTCCTCGGTCTCTCAAAGAATCAAAGAAGGAAATAAATCTTTTTCTTTTAATAGAGAGAGAGAGACTGCGAGAGAGGGAACACAAGCAGGGGTAGTGGCAGAGGGAGAAGCAGGCTCCCCACTGAGCAGGGGGCCCGATGCGAGCTCAATCCCAGAACCCTGGGATCATGACCTGAGCTGAAGGCAGACACAAGGATGGAGCTACACAGGTGACCCAGAAGGAAATAAATCTTCAAAAAAACAAAAAAGATTACAAGCCTATAGTATAGCTTCTGGGACAGTAATGCTTATTGATCTGAAAATGAGACAGGACATCGAATCGAACCACACGTAATACACACCTTCACGGTGGTGTTCCCACTGGCAGAGTTGTCCCAGGTGAGCAGTGCCTTGAGTGAGCCCAGCACCCCCACGGCCCAGAGAATACAACACAGGCAGGCAGGTCTGATCAGAGCCCCGCGCCAACACGCCATTACACGTGCCCACCCACGAATGCACAGATTCCGGGGCATGGCTTGAACAAGACCAGCCTCCGTAAGACAGGCGAGAGACCGACAGGTTTTCTGCAGAGCACACGTGCAGAGGATGAGGGGAGAAAGGTGAGCACGAGCTAACAACCGAGCAAGGGAAGCAGACGCTGTCCCCCGATGGGAGCTTGTCATCAGCCACCACAAGAGGTAAAAACAGGCCAATCGGACAGAGATCCGAGAAGAAAAGGAATCGGCAGGACAAGAACTGGAATCCGAGGGAGCAAAGCCATCTCATCACAGTGGCCCTCCCTGAAGAACAGACGGTGCCTGGAGCCACGGGCTGAGCACAGCGGGAGACCATCAGGCTCACGGACACACACGGAAAACGAACAGGAGTCGTCAGCGTGTCTTCAATGATATCTAACGTCATACAGACACAATCCAAGCACCTTCCGAACGTTCCCCAAACCGCATGGACAAATGTTTTGACTCCTGGGGGCGCTTGGGTGGATCAGTCAGTGAAGCGTCTGCCTTTAGCTCAGGTCACGATCCCGGGGTCCTGGGACTGAGTCCCCCATTGGGCTCCCCGCTCAGTGGGAAGCCTCACTGACTCCCTCCCTCTGATCCCCCCACCCAGCATGCACACGCTCTCTTTCTCTCAAATAAATGAAATCTTAAAAAAAATTTTTTTTTATTCTCTTTTAAGGTTTCTTAATAGAGAAAGGCAAGAAGCCCTGTCGGAGAGACACTTGTGCTTTCGACTGTAGCAAAACCAGCCTAACTGTCACACGCAAAACAATGTGCCCACAAATTAAATGCACTTCCTTGTCAGCAAATACCTTTGGAAAATACACTGAAAACAGCGGTGACCCTCTAGAGAGACACGTGAGGAAGAGGCGTGAGGCTGGAGGTTTGTGGTGCTCTGGGGTGAGGATCTCTGCATGGAATGTGCTAGACTCTGTCTCCGTAATGATCCACCATGGTGTGTGTGTGTGTGTGTGTCCAATTAACAAAAGACTTACGGTAAGTTCATATTCTGAACTAAATGAAAACTTTTCCAGGAGGAAACGCAATGTATGTCCTGACGGAATCATAGCTATGCCTGAAATAAAAACAGGGTTGGGGCCGGGTGACAGAGACAGAGGCACAAGGAAATTCACTTAGTGCATCACTCCCAGCAAGTGACTATAGCAAAGGGAACCGAGGGCTCTGGGACAGCAAATGTAAAAACACTCGATCTTTAAAATGGAGGCATCTCGGGGCGTCTAGGTGGCTCAGTGGGTTGAGCCTCTGCCTTCGGCTCAGGTCATGATCCCAGGGCCCTGGGATCGAGCCTTGCATCGGGCTCCCTGCTCAGCGGGGAGCCTGCTTCCCTTCCTCTCTCTCTGCCTGTCTCTCTGCCTACTTGTGATCTCTCTCTGTCAAGTAAATAAATAAATAATTAAAAATTAAAATAAAATAAAATGGAGGCATCTCTCCACCAAACTTCTTTAATAAGAAGGGCAGTGATCTGAATCTTCTGGAACACCCAGACGTTTCCTGGTTATCTTGCATCAAAGAACTCAAGTCGAGTTGCAAATTTAAAACTTAATGAGATATTATTATTCTTTTAAAGTTCAAAATTTGATGGCCTCTTCTTGGATGACAGGTGACTATGAAAAGCATATGGCACCCAGAAGATATTTTCAGGAAAAACAAATACACTGAATTTGTTCCCTCCAGGTAAAGATGACATTTTAACAATAAATGAGGAAGCAATGCTTTCCAAATAAAAAAAAGGAAAGAAAGAAAAAGAAACTTGTACTATTGGAGAGGCATTTTGAAAATGGATGTTTGGAAACGTTTCCATGATTAATGATTTGTGGCTGAAAACGCTGTAATTCGATTTATAAAAACTCGTATCTGCACACTTCAAAAACTTGGAAACAGATTTTCCTAGTCTTTTAAATGTCTTCCAAATGAAGAATTTCAGTGGGCTTCGAACCCATTTGTTAAAAATATTGAAATGCAGCACATTTCAGCTAGTATGCAAGAACAAGGGACTGACATCCTGAGAAATGAAAATTTACCAGCTGAATTTCAACAAAAACCTTTGCATAACACATGGATGGGACTGAAAAATGAGCATCATAATTTAGTAAGTACCAGCACCGAGGAACCTCTCCCACTCGAATCTGCATATCTCCTTGAGGTATGTCTGCAGCTACTGAAACCGAAAATAAGTGAATTAAAACCAGACATCTGAGTTACCGTATCACAAAGTACTAAGTCGGGATTCTGAAGACAATAAAACATAGCCACTAACACTGCTCTCGTTGAAACTATGACTAGCAATGATATTTTACTGAAAGCATAAAGGTTTTCTGTGCTATTAAATCAAATATTATGAAAGCTGGGTTTTTAAAAAAGATTTTATTTATTTATTTGACAGAAAGGGACAGTGAGAGAAGGAACACAAGCAGGGGGAGTGCGAGAGGGAGAAGCAGGCTTCCTGCCGAACAGGGAGCCCAATGCAGGACTCGATCCCAGGACCCTGGGATCACGACCTGAGCCGAAGGCAGACACTTAAAGACTGAGCCGCCCTAGTACCCCAAAAACTGTTTTTTTCTAAACATTGCTTATTTCACCATGCCATCCCACGCCTTCACGGCTAGTCCATTAGCGCTGTGAGCCACACGTATAATTTATAAGTAAACAAATATATGTAATAGAGGTATGGGCTCAAAAATTTTCACTAATAGGGTATACGATCCAAAAAAAAGGGTTAGAGACCCCAACCTGTTAGGTGAAGAGACGACCACGTGTCTCACCAAATTAATGAGGAAAAATAAATATGAAAACGCTTTTTAAGAAGCACAGGGTGGGGGCGCCTGGGTGGCTCAGTGGGTTAAAGCCTCTGCCTTCAGCTCGGGTCATGATCCCAGGGTCCTGGGATCGAGTCCCACATCGGGCTCTCCGCTCAGTGGGGAGTCTGCTTCCCCCTCTCCCCCTGCCTGCCTCTCTGCCTACGTGTGATCTCTCTCTGTCAAATAAATAAATAAATCTTTAAAAAAAAAAAAAAAAAGCAGCAGCACAGGGTGCCAGAGAGACAAAAGCACTGTGAATAAAGAGGTCTAAAGGAAAATGAACTGCTATTATTTCTGAGTCCGCTGGTGAAAAATCTGGGCCATTTTGGCCTCATCCAGCCTAAAGGTGTCCAATGTTTATTCTTAAAAAAAAAAAAAAAAAAGATTTTATTTATTTTGAGAGAAACAGCATGAGCAGAGCTAAGGGCAGGGACAGAGGCAGAAGCAGACTTCCCGCCGAGCAAGGAGACCGACGCGGGGCTGGATCCCAGGACCCCGGGATCATGACCTGAGCCGGAGGCAGAGGCTTCACCGACTGTACCGCCCGGACAGCCCTCTGACGTCCATTCTAACATGGCTTTGTTATGATAAGAAAATCTGTAATAGATGCTGTTATTTGAAGATGGACTTTAAGAATTCGTTAAGACAGGGCACAAAAGCTTTATTCGCCCGCATAGATGAGCCTCAAGGTACTCATTCTACTTTTGTTGTTTTTCTTATTACTTTATTATACAAACAGTATAATGAGGATGGTGATTAGCAGCTCGTGTTTACCAAGTTCCTACTAAATGCCAAACCCAAAGGGAGCATACATTACCTCGACAACGCACTCGGAGAGTTCCAGAAAAGCAGAGGGCGAAGGAGACCAAACTGGGCAGGGAGTGAAGGGTGTTGCCTTTGGGGTCAAACCACGGGGGTCTGGAAGCCCAACTCCGCTCTCAGTGACCTTCACAGGACAATATGTCCAAGCTCTGTCCCTTGTCCGCAAGCACTAGCCCAAGGGGGGCCTGGGGGAGGCGGCGGAGACCAAAAGAACTGACGTATGGACGGGCCAAGAACGGAGCCTGGGCTGGGGGCAGGGACTGAGCTGCTCATAATCTTCTGCAGCATTATACCCATTTTACAGATGACCAAACTCTAGTAATCCCGTGACATGATAAGGATCTGAACCTTAGCTGCATTACAAGAACGGAGGTCAAAAAGAGTAAAAGCAATCAGTCCTGTTTTCACCACGGGAAGCCATCAACCATTCTCACCTTCTGCATGCCTTCCAGGTTCTACTTATCACAGACATACCTCGATTTTCTGTACAAATCTCAGAACAACGAGCAGCTGACATTATGCTCGTTTTCCCTGACTTCTACCATGAAAGCTCGTCAGCGCAGACAGACACACACCTCTACCTGGTTTTCATCATTATAACCTAACGGTGGGCTGATACTCTGATTTGATATTCCATAAATTAAGTCACCACCCCGTCCCTGCTGGTCCTTGTGGCTGCTTCCAAATCCTTGGCATGGAAACCAACAAGACAATCAGCACTCCCAAGCCTGTGGTATTTTTCTTCCTTTCAGACCGAATGCCCTAGGATAAATCCCCAGAGGGGAGATTACCAGTTCAGAAGGTATGAAATATGTTTATGGCTTAGGATATGTACTTCCAAGTGGCTTTCCAAAAGTGTGACTTGGAATTTACAAGGCCACCAGCTAGCTGGAAGCCATGGGTCTTGGCAACACCTCAACCATAATGGGCAGCAAGGATTTCTCTGCAAACACATTCTCCTCTCTGCAGACTTCACGATGCTCGCTAGCCTTCTCTTAGTGGTTTCCCCTGTTTTTATGGAGTGATTAGTGCCTTTTTTTTGGTCAAAAGTCCCATCTCCAGAAAGCTAATTTGAAATACTAATTTGCATATGGGCTTCCCTTTAATTATCTCTAGCCTCTGCCCATCAGAGAGCCGGAAACCGACACCCCAAACCAGTTCAGTCCCCAGTGCGCACAGAACTGTTTGCTCTCAGGGACTCAGAACGAGATGCTGCACGTTAGCTGGGGATGGGTGGGGGCCCCCCAGAGCCCCCACTCTTTCGTGGCAAAGTCCCGTCAGACCAACCGCACCTGGCCTGGTGATGCTTGTCTGTCTCCGCCTCCTCCCTTCCCGCCCAGGGGACGAGGGATTCGCTTGGCCTGTCGCAGTTAACATCAGCTACTTCAGACCTGTGCACTCCTCTCGATCCTGGGGGACAGGCAGTGCCAAGGAAAAAGGACACTGTGGCGTGCTTCACGAAATCAAGATGGTTTTTAAATAGCTCACCTTTTTACCACATTGTGAGCAAGGCCCCCTGCGAGAGTCAAGCATACGCTCCGTCAGAAAGATCTCAGGCACATCATTCGTGGGCTGTGACAAAGGTCCCACAGAGTGGGGGGGTGGAAGACAAGAATCACGGGGTGCCCCAGAATTAGAACGTAATTATGGAGCTGCTGGTTGTTGGGGAGCCAAGAAACCAAACAAACATCCGACGGGGTATTTGAGAGTGTCTATGGTGGGGCTGTGTGACACAGATGAATGTCCGTTCCTTAGAAATACCCATCTCGTCATGGGGCAGGGGGTCCTTCCCAAGAGACGTGTGGGTTGGTTGGTCGAGTTCTAATCCAAGCTCTGGCCACATCCAGGCGCCCTGTCTCTGTCTTCACTCTGAGATGGTGCCGCGAGGCCCACACACAATCCTTTATGCCTCACGCTGGCATCTTTCTTGTCCCCATTTTATACACAGAGACAGAAAGGTGGAGTGACCCACTCCGGGTCCCACGGCTAATAAAAGGCAGAGCTGAAGTCCAGCCTTGGGGTCTGCATGACCCCGACATCTCAGCTCCTGACCACCAAGCTCTCTGTCTCCCTCAGAAGAAGGAACACGTCACAGAATCAAACACTACGGGGTTCGGAAGCTCGGAGTGGCTGGCGGTGCCTGGACGCGCAGACCCAGCATGACAGTGGCAAGCCTTGTGCTTCACGGTGACAGACCCACGTGGGGCTGAACACATGGGAGCGAAGGATGATGTCCTGAGCTGGAACAGCTCTGCTGAAAATGGCTGTAGAGCCGGGAGAGACGTGTTCTGAGCTGGGCTGGTGGGGGTGGGGCCCCAGAGTGGGGGCTGGGGGCAGGCAATGAGACCCTCAAGGAGGAGGTTGGAAGACCCCAAAGGCAGATGGTCAGGAAAATGCACAGGATTGTCCCAGGGAGACAGATACACAGAAGGTAAGGCTTGGCCCCCTCAGCCCCCCAACACCTGGAAGAAGCCAACGCAAGCCTCCCACCCAGCATCTCCTTTCTCTCCCCACCTGGGCCAGAGGCTGGCCCCAAAACCACTGTCTCACTCTCATGACTCCCCAGCACCCCTGTCCCTCCAGGGCACCCTCCGGTCTCACCCTACCCTGGATCAAGGTGAAAATCCATGCCCCCAGGTCTGTCTCACTGTGGCTGAGCACTTCCAGAAAGCACCACACCATTGCGTGGACTGTTGGAAATTTCTAGTACCTCAGCTGGGCACTCGGTCAGCCCTCTACAGGTCCTTTAGTCTCCCTCTCCTATGCCCATTGGACCTGGAGCCTGTTTTTTGATGCTACTCGTGCATCCTGCTGAAGCTGAATGCTGGGCTCCGCACACAGCCCTGCCCGCTTCCTCATTCATTCCATCGGGCTCGTCTCCCTTGGCTTCTGGACCTCCAGAGCAAACCACCTCCAGCACGTCTACTTTGGCACAATTAAGATGATCCGACACTGTTCCATCATCGGGCTGGGAACTAGATGGGCCAAGAATGATGTGCAGAAATTGATGTCAGTGAAGGGTGCACTGGAGAGCTGATCTAGAAGATTCTCTCCAACTCTAAGGTTCTAATGGCCTACGTGGTAGGAGACCACAGACTGAGGAGCAAGGGGCCATCTGCAACCATCCTCGGCGGCCGTCTTTACCTAGGGTGGTGACTTGCTCAACCACATGATTCGATGAACACTGGGCACCTTCCAGAGCAGGCCCAGTGACACACACCCGGGGGGTCATACCAGGGGATGAAATGGGACACAATTTCTGCTGTGTGTGATAGGGACCTGAAGTGATACTGGCTGTCATGACGCAGGTGGCAGGGGCCCCAGCTCCTGCCCACCATCCCCAGGTAGCCACCCTCTTTGTTTTGGTCCAAGTGGGCTCAAAACAGCATCTGCCTTCCAGCCAGTGGTCAGTGGGAAAGGGAAGAAGGGCACGTTCTCCTTCCCTGTAAATGGCACATGGTTCTTCTGTTCATAGCCCTTTAGTTCACATCTCTGCACCCACACTGCAAGGGAGAAGGGCCATGTACCCACCACAAAGCCCGTCTCTGGGGAAAATGGGAGACTCACGGTCCTTGTCACAAAGGCTGAAGAACACAGAGGAAGCATGGCACCTGTCCCCAAGGAGCTGACTTACCCAAACAACTCTCCTGTCAGAGCCCTTAGGAGAAGAACCAAATGCAGAAAAAGAGAGAACAAGAAAGCACAGTCACCCAAGGGCATTAGCCTCCTTGGAGATTTGTAACTTTGGGAATATGCAAAGTATGTTGGCCAAAAAAAACCACTTTCAGAGATCTTGTGGACAAGCTCCCAGCCAGGGAAACAGCACTGCCTGATCCCCCAAATGCCGTCTGAAAGTATATTTGGTAGCTGAGAATATGGCTTATCTAAATATAATTGACAATTCCTCTGGTCTTGGCTAAGGCGGCTGCTGGGGCAACACACGTGTCTCTATTTCAGGCTCTTCCCTGGGCACTGCACAGGGGCCCCTCGGTGAGGCTCCAAAGGAGTGAGTGTGCTTTTAATGTTCCATTCTTGGAGGGAAAAGGTGAGAAATGTCACATCTGTGTAACTGTGAGGCATTCTTTTATTTCAATATTGTCCAAGATTCCTTAAAACACTCAAATTTAAGAAAACTAAGTTCTAACTCCCAGCGACTCCAATGTAATATAGGACAAGGTTGACAGCTTATTTTTCATAAACCTGCAAACAACCACTTCCTGACTCCAGAGTCACTTATCACTTTGTTCTTGAAAAGTAATAATGTAAAAATCATTTTTCCCAGCTACACACAGTATTTCCTAAATGGATGGCTTAAATTTCGAAGTGCGAGCTAGTAGAGCTATTTTTAAACCTGTTTGCTGAGCCTAATCATGTGGTCCAGCTTGTCTGTATCCCTAGTCGGGGCCTGGGGTGAGAAAGAATCCTGGGCTTGGTTTGGCTGAGCTGCTTCCAACAGGCAGACTCGCTTCCTTAAGAATAAGAGGTCACAGGGTGAAGAATTACTGGGCTTTCTTGGGGATGCTATGTTGCAGGGCCTTCGTGCAAGGAAGGAGAAGGCTTTCTGTATTGGCTCTCTGTCATCACACAACAAATTACTCCAAAATTTAGTGGCTTCAAGCAACACTTATTAGCTCAGTTTCTGGGGGCTGGAAATCCGCACAGCTTAGCTTGGTGCCTCTGGCTCCAGGTCTCTCAGTAGGTTCCAATCAAATTGTCAGCTGGGGCTGCTGTCTCATCTGAAGGCTCCATGCGGGAGGGGGGAAATCCCTTCCGGGCTCACTCACACGTTTGTTGACAGGCCTCCAGCCTTTGCCATGTGGACCTCTCCATAAGGCTGCCTCCTGCAGGACACGGCAACTGGGTATTCCAAGACAGTGTGCCCCAGATAGTGTAAACGCTCACTGAGTGTCCTCGAGGGAACTGCCTTAGTTCTTGGTCTCGGTCTGTTACTGCCCAGCAGAATTTTATAACCTAATTTCAGAAGTGTCGTAAGTCACTTCTGCTGTGTTGTGTTCCTGAGAATTAGTCAAGAGACTTACCCACACTTCGGGGAGAGGATTACACCCAGGCATAAATGTGCTACACAGGCATACCTTGGAGGCTGCCTCCAATTTCCTTGCTAGGACAGGTTTTAAATTGCTTGGAAAGAAAGCCATCATTCATTATCTCACTTGGGATAAGAACAAATACTGATTTCAGGAGATCCATAGGGCTAGGGGAACCATTCCCTCAGTCTCTGATATTTGATCTATTAGTTTAATAAACACTGGATGTAGGTACCTCTCTTCCAATTCCTCCCTGACCCCTCTCCAGAACCAGAGTGAGCTACCGGATTAGGGCAGTAGAGAAGAAAGTCATTGTGTGGCCCTGCACCCATAGGACTCTCTCCCTGGCAGTTTCAGCTGCCCTGAGAAAGTGTGGCTGATCCGCCATCTGCCACATGGGGTGTGCTCTGACCCACAGGGAAGTGGTCCAGCTCCAGCTGTGATTGGTGGGTAAGTTTAATTGTGGGGCGAAATAGTCGGAAATCCACTATGGCCACAGACTGGATCCACATCCCCTAGAGGCCAGCTTCTGTCACTCATAACATGAATATATTTCTACTCCACTGGCCTGAGTCCTGTGCTCATTTCTCAAAGTGATTCCAAACTCAGGTGGGGTAGAAAGGGTTGCCAACAACTGCCCTCCCTCCCCAAGCCATCCCCCATCACACAAGGATCCGGCTCATGTTATGTGGCAGGTGAACCAACCAGGGGACTGAGATGAGGACAGAGCATGGACAGACGCCCCCCCCAGACCCCCCACACTCCTTCTCAGCCTCCAACTATTTATTGAGCCCTCCTGTGTGCTAGGCTCCATGCTGGGGTCTAAAAACAAGAGAGGTGCCCGTTCTGTTCCAGGAAAATAATCCGACCTCCCAAAGCCTCAACTCCCTCATCTTGAAAACGGGAAACGAGTAAAATGATGTACATACGTGGATCGAAAGTATTCGGGAAACGGTCAGCAAACGACCACTCACCCAACTCCTCGGCAGCCCGGGGGAGGGGGGAAGCCTCCTGGGGCTACAAATAAGGACAATAAGACTGTCCTTAAAAGGGCAGCACAAGGAAAGATTCAACGTGCCTACGGTCCGATGAACTAGGGCACTGCTGGTCCTCTCCCACGACGGATGGCCCTGCCTCCCACCCTCCGCCCGCCCCCCCCACCAAAAAAAACCAAGGTGCCAGGACATCTGTGCCTTGTCAGGGAGGCCCAAGGTTCCCTATAAGTTCTGGCAAGCACTGAACGAAACTCGGCCGGGGCACGAACAGAGCACGACCGAGAACCGAGGCAGTTCCCTCAAGGACACTCAGTGAGCTTGTAGCAGAGACAAAAATAGAGCAGGGTATGGATCGTTTCCTCCCCCAGGCTGACTCTCTGTGCTTCTCTCTTTCCGGTGGCTGAGATGATTACGTTCCCCCAGCACGGCCAGCAGCGACGGCAGCAGGTGCAGCTTCCGTAAACACCCCACACGAGTGCTGTGAGCGAGGTCAAGGGCAGGTGTCCCGCTGAGGCGTGGCCTGGATTCCACATCTCCAGCTCTTGCTGCTCTGGTCACGGATTCCCCGCGCAGACCGGAGGTGTCAGCTGGAGATCCAGGAGCGCGCTGTGGTGGAGGGAACGCTGGCCTGGCCCTCCCAGGTGCGACAGCAGGAGCTCGCGCTCGCCTTGGAGGAAGGAGACAGGGGCGAGGATGTGCGGTCTGCAGTGCCTGAGGAAGCCGGTGACGAGATCAGAGCCAATGACACGGGCACCGGCCCTGAGAAGCTTCGTCTGCTTTCTGGTAGATTCCGATCTTGGTTCCAGGTTTTCCACCATTCAGAATAAAACCCCCCAGAGGGAAGTTAGCCATGCAGCATCTCCCCTTTAAGCCCTAGTGTGGATGAGCTCGTCAGCTCCTTTCCTGAGAGAGCAGAAGAGACAACAGGGGTCCCCTGTGCTCAGCCTCTGGGAGCGTCTGGACTAAGTGAAAATTTGCTTTCATTTGGTGTTAAGATCCACTCTCCTTTGCCAGGAGCCTCCAAGGGCTAATGGAAAAGTGATAAAAGCCTGGCTTTTCAGTAAAAATGGAGAGAAATAGATGATGATTCGTCGTCTCATTCTTCGGTGTTTCTGGCTGTATGGGGAGTAACTGTACAATAGCAATGCTGCTGAAAGCCTTCCCTTCGCCTCTCCCTCCCCCTGGCAGTACCGGACAAAGATTTCTCATTTCATACATCATTTATTCCAGCGGCAATTCCATCCAAGTCACTTTAGGTCCTCAGCAAACAAAAAACAGCAAAATAAAAGTACACTGCAGCCTGAAAACCAGAAATCCTGACTCATGCGGGCGTCTGTGTCGTAAAGTCACAAACCCCGGACTGAGGGTCTTATTCCCAACTGGGGGCGAAACCAAGAGAGGCCGGACTGAATTCTTTATCATGAAGGGCAAAGGCAAGCCTCCAGCATCCTCATTGTGCAGGAGACGGCCAGGTACAAAAGATTTCATGCCAAGACACGTCTCCTGGTCCCCAGCCTGGGACTCTGCATCCGTAACACTGGGGCTGGTCTCTGGGGGGGATAAAAGCAGTCCCGTCCGGTCCTGTGGGTTATCATTGCAGAAAGAAAGACAAAGGCTAATGATCACCATGGATGAAAGCAAGATCCATTACAGAACACTGGACAGGTGCTGGAGGGCTAGTTTAGTTCTCTTCCTTTACTCAACCCCCACCCTTCCACACCCCGTGCGTCCTCCAAGATGGAATGGAAAGTCAGCACACACAGCTCAGAAATCTCTAGGCAGGCAAAATCACCCAGAAGAGACAGGCTGGTGCCCAGACTGTAGCCGGGCTGGGCTGACAGTGTTAAGACATCTGGAGTAAGGAGCCTGAGGTCCAAAGGCCCCTGGGTCAGCATCGGACCACAGAGGTCCGCCAAAGGCAAGACCAGGGCCCCTCGGGGCAGTCAGTGCCCACGTGCCCTTTGTCCCAGACCGCAGCAGCCGACACACGTCAGTTCGACCAGGTGGTTCGGGAGCCGGGCTCCCAGGACCCGCTTCTGATTATTTCTGGGCTTTGTTTGGTCAGCAGAGGGCTCTGTGAGGGTCATGCCCACGCATGCTTCCTAGGCCTCGCAGCAGGGACACCGGTGCCCCTCGCAACCTCATGGAATGGCAACCAGGGTTTCACTGCCGTTAGACGTGACTCTCAGTGAACGGGTCCCTCATGGGGGCTCCCCCATCCCTAGGGCCTTCCGGACGGACCAGTCCAGCTCTGTCCTCTCTCCGACACTGCCCCCACTTCCGTGAACGGGGATGTGGGGAGGGGCACAGCCAGCAACACAGCCCCGCCCCACCCCCCAGCAAGCGAAGGAGCAGCGGGTGTGGCAGACAGGCCACCAGGGCTCCCGGCAAGACGCCCAGGGGTTTTTTCCTCCTGGTTTCACGGAGATGTAATGGACACACACCGCCGCGCAAGTGCAAGGTGCCCCGTGTAAGGGTCTGACTCGCAGATCCCGCGGAATGCGCGCCGCAGGGCGCTCCGCGAGTGCCCTCCGCTCATACACACGCGATAAAAAGCAACACTATTTTCCTCGGGATGAGAACTCAGGATCTCCTCCGGCCGCAGCTCTCCAGCGTGTCCCACGGCAATGTTAGTGGCAGTCGTCACATGTGCAGCGCCCGTCGCAAGCCCAGAGGTTAAAAGTCCTGGCTTCCCCCGTTGGCGGAGTGGACTCCAGGGCTCTGCGCTGTTTCCCTTTCTGTTTCCCCGGGGGTTTTGAGACGATTCAATTTGGAATTCATCGCGGAAATGCACCTGCCCCTAAGCACACATAAAACCTCCTCACCCTCCACTCCTCCTGCTCCTCTGTTTTCGGGGTCTGGGTCCCCTCTGCTCCCTACTGCTCTCACTGAATACAAGATACCTGGGAGCCGCCAGCAGAGGAGGTGCTCTGAACAGCGGCGCCATCCCACCGACCCCACCCGCCGCACCTCAAGAGGATGCGTCCCCTCACCTGAATGAGACGGGCTGGTGAGAGCCAGGGGCAAGCAGTCTAGTCTGAGGGCACGGACTGTGGAGGCCATCGCTTGGGGGTGTAGCAAACAACCCCTGAGGGCAGCCTCAGGCTTCTACTCCCTTTGCCTTACCCACCTCCGTCCCATGTCCCAAACTCTTAGTGCTGACGGACACCCGCTGCGTGTCCCAGGACCCGATGGGTCTCTGTAACAACCAAGAATTCCCTGTCGTGAACAGTGACTTTGCGCATGACTCAGGGAATGCTGGAATGCAGAAGCCCTCATCTGCCCCAGGAGAGACCAGCCACCCAGATCCTACTTCCCCATTATTATGGCCCCAAAGTCTGTGTGCCCCTCAAATCCTATGATAGAAGCCCTCAACCCCGAGGCAGTAGAGGTGGGATGAAGCTGAGGATACAGGTAGGGCTTCCCCCCATCCCTCCTTCCTCTGACCAAGGGGACAGGGAAAGTCTGCTGGGAGTCTGAGGGAGCT
Organism: Mellivora capensis; assembly: GCA_004024625.1. Classification (NCBI taxonomy): domain Eukaryota; kingdom Metazoa; phylum Chordata; class Mammalia; order Carnivora; family Mustelidae; genus Mellivora; species Mellivora capensis. The sequence goes on along the minus strand of PISX010007331.1, from coordinate 23,688 downwards.
GAGAAAGCACTTCCTCCCCTGATGCTGTTGCCAACTTCCCTCCCTCTTTCCTGAACGTAGGCAGCATGCCTGGAGCTGTGGCAGCCGTCTTGCAGCAAGGAGGGAAGTCCTGATATTAGCTTCTTCCATGCAGTGGCAGCCCATTCCCGCATTCTCGGCCATGAATAAAACAAATCCCTATTGAATTTGCTGTCTGAAGGCTGACAGATCTCAACGGACACACTACGACTCCACTTTCACTTTAACGAATGACCTCGTATTTGGTAATTCGGCATCGGTCTCGGGTGGGTGGGGAGAGGCGCAGAGCAGAAGCGGCAGTAATATTAATGCAAGGAACACGCTCTGCTTTCTCTTCCCAGGTCCAGGCCCACGCGATCCCCTTGTCCCTTTACCCGCTGGGCCCACCGGTGCGTGGCTCCTCTTCCAGCAGCCCTCAGTCATGGCCCCCAGCTCCGCACAGTGTTCTCAGCGCTGGGTGGGGCCCAAGGCCGGCCAAGCCCATTCCACTGACCCATGGCTCAGTCAGTCTGAATCGGTCGGAGACGCACAATCTCTCAGCTCTACCCCGTCATCCTCCTCCTGCCTGTGGGGGGTGACCTAAGTGGGCACCTGCCTCCCTCGGGCACAGCTTGTCACAGACACTGGGCTGAATGAGGGGGGTGGGCATCCCTGTGACTTCTCACACACCCCACCTCCAGGTAGGGCACAGCTACCAGCACAGACTTGATTTGCTGGGTGGAGTAAGGAACCTTCTGATGTGAACCGGACCTGATCTCCTTAAGAAGTACGGGCTTCCAGACATAAGCTGAGGAATGGCATGGCCTGGGGCCAAACCACGAGGCCAGCAGCCGCTCCGATGTGCTGCAGCTGCTGAAAGAGCCAGAAACAGGACCCAAGAGGACTCTGGGATCCAGCCCGGGCCTGTTGCGCCCTCGAGCCAAGGCCAGGGAGGGAGGCCCGCCTGTCATTTGGGGCAGGAGGGGCCTCCCAAGTGCATCCTGGGTCAGTGAGCAGATTTCCTGCTGCAGAGAGATGGGGAGGCCGGCAGTCCTGTCCGGGCTCTGCGTGGGAATCCTCACGGCTCTCTTGGATGCATGCCTGTGATTATAGAATGTCTGCATCCCTTCTGGGAGTCATGTCGTCACACAGCGGCCCCCAGAGCAGAAAAGAAGGGCAAGTGGCAACCGGGACACCCACTGTTGACTGGTCCTTTGCCTCGTGAGCCAGACCAGCCGGGCACAGATGTACTGGCCAAGGAGCATCAGATTGGGGCCTTGGCAAAGGAGGAGGAGGAAGACCGCTGTGGAACGCAAATGGCCCCAAGAGGGCGGGTTCTGATCCCTGGAAGCTGTGAGTGTCAACCTTATTCCGGAAAGGCCTCACAGAAAACACGATCAAGTTAAGGATCTCTTTTGAGAGAGACAGAGAGCAAGAGAGAGCGAGCACCACGTGTACGAAGTGGGCAGGAGGGAAGGAGGGAAGGGGAGAGAGAGAATCTCAAACAGGCTCCACATTCAGCACAGAACCCCACGTGGGGCTCGATCCCAGGTCCCCGAGATGATGACCTGAGCTGAAATCAAGAGTCAGATGCCTAATGGACCGATCCCCCCTCACCCCCCCCCCAAGTTAAGGAGCTTGACGTGGGGAGTGCCCTGGATTGTGCAGGTGGGCCTCAAAAGCAATCACGAGTGTCCTTGTGGGAAGAGGCCAAGGCGGATCTAACTGACCTGTACTGGAGGGGAGAGGGCAAGGGGACGACAGAACAGGGGCCAGGGCAGGGGTGGTGGCCTGCAACGAGGGGCCCGCGCAGCCACAAGCCACACAAGCCAGTGAAAGCTGGCAGCCACCAGCAGCTGGAAGAGGCATTCCCCCACCCCCTGTGAACATCTGGAGGGAGCAAAGCCCTGGGAGACCTCGATCTCAGTCCAGCGGTACTGATTCAGGACATCGGGCCTGCAGAAGCGAGAGCACACACACCAGTGGTCCGGTTCCTCTCAGCTTGTGGCAATTCACGACGGCAGCCGCCGGAGACAAACACGAGGAGAGTGGCTCAGGGACGGGAAAGCGGCGATGGAAGTCCCAGGTTCCTTCACAGAGACTCGGACCTGTCCTTCCCACGCCAGCACCCAGTGCACCTGCGCACACATGCACACTGGCGCACACGCACACCCACCTCCAGCAAAGCCCTTCTCATTCTCTGCCTTGGTTGTCCGCTGAAGATGAGCCCCGGGAGCAGATGCCAAGCTGGGGTTCTGTGCCACCCTGTGTCCTCCTCTATTGGGCTGGGCGTCCCAATGCTCCTTCTTTCTAACAACAAAAGGGAGCCCTGACGAGACACAGCATAGATGCAGCGGGATCGACTCTAAGGAGAAGCCAGGCGCACTGCAGCCGGCAGAATCTCGCCTTGCGTCTCACTCAACCACGCGCTGGAACGAGGGTTCGGGTTCCCTCAGCCAAGCACAGGATGTTACCACTGGATTTGCTTTTCAGCAAATCACTCATAAAAAATTCATGGCTGCAGCTGACCCTCATTAGAATGTGTTTCATTAAATTAAAACATCAATCCCAGAAATATATGTTTGCTTAACAGGCAGAAATGATTTGGGGACGTCATGCTGCATGCCATCAAATCAAATCAAATGGTGGGAGCAAACGAAATTAAGCCATCAAGCAAAGGGGGCAGGAGGGATAACAGAGGTCTCTTGCCAAAGGAACATAATCATGGCTTGTGAAAAGAGCTTGAAGCATCCAGATCACAGAGCCAGGCAAAGCAGAGGAATGGGACAAGAAGTGTGGTTGGACACGGCTCCTTCGGGAGGCAGACAGGGTGGCCTGGAAAGAACCAGGTTCTCCCCAGAGCTGCAGGACCTACCATTTGACCTCCAGGGCCTCCCTTTTTGACTGCACAGAGGGAAGTTTCTAAGGAGGGGCTCAAAGGCTGGAGAGGACGTAATGATCCCCCCACCCTCCACTGCTTCCATTCCGAGGACGTGGGGTTCCTCAGAAGGCAGCACAAGACCCGGACGGACTCTCAAGAAACATAAGAGGCAGAGCCAGCATCCCAGCATCTGTCCCAAACAAGACATGATAGGACCTCAGAGCCTGCCCACGGATGTTTTCCTTCAGTTTGGAAGGCTCTTTGGGGTGTATCACCTTATTTGTGACAGTACCACTATGAAGCAGAGAAAACCATGACCGTGCCCCAACATAACAGCGGAGGGGTTCAGACTAGACCACGAAGACACGGAATGAAAGGCCTCAAGCTGGAATCCAGGTTCACTGCTTTTTCACATCGACCTTTGCTGTGCCACTGTGCAGAGGATGTCCCACCTCCCCCTCTCCCAGACTCCAGGCTGCTTGAGCCACGCCCCAGAAGGGCCCGGAGGAGAAGTGGGAAAAACATCCGCCACAGACACGTAAGACCTTACCAGCCCACGAATGACCACCTCGTGCCCACTTCCCTCGCTGTTCAGAAACAGGAGCTCCAGAAGAAGGGTACCAGGGTCACAAAGCTAATTTTGGTTTTAATTAGCTTTAGTATATTACTCGGAAGTGGTGTGGATTTGATTCAGAAAAAAAAATTTTTTAAAGGGATTTTAAAAATCTGTAATGTAACCACTAATTTTTATAGGCATTTATAATTTATAGGCATGTATACATAATACCATTTTTGCAAAATGCAATCGTACCATACTGTGACACGTCTGCTTCATTTTTAACCCAACAGTGCACCACAAGCATGGCTTTAGGTCTAAATACACACGGCCATCACCGTCCCGCGGCTGCGCGGTGCGTCACTGCACAAATGTGCCGGAACGTATGGGACCAACTGCCCCTTATGCCCTCTCCAATTTTCTTCGGTCATGACGACCCCGCAGTGTTCGTGACGACCCTCCAGCGTGCTTCCCCCTTGTATACACACACTTCTCTACTTGCTTCCTCGAGATGGTTTCCTACGAGGTGATTGTGTGGTCAAAAGGCAGAACAGAACAGGACGTCCCCAAGTGTCCTGTGGCACGTCTCTCAGACAACAGAGTACAGGGCTGCTCTCTACGTGAAAATTAACAGACAGCCCTACTCATTCACTGGACTTAATTTTTTAAATTAATTAATTAATTTATCTGAGAGAGAGTGAGTGGGAGAAGCAGGAGGAGAGGGAGAATCCCAGGCAGACTCCACACTGCGTGCAGAGCCCAACGCGGGGCTCGATCCCACAGCCCTGAGATCATGACCTGAGCTGAAACTGAGAGTCAGACGTGTAAGGGACTGAGCCACCCAGGCGCCCCTCACTGGAGTGAACTCTCACTTCCTAGGAGAATGGCCCAGGGCAGGGCCTTTACAGTCCCAAACGTCTCAGTGGCCAAAGCAGCAGCTTCCTATGTAATCACTGTCCTCATTACACAGTGTGAAGCCCTTACCAATCTGGAAACACAAAAACAGACGGTGCTTGTTTCAAAACATTTGCACATCAATTGAGATCATTATTATCTCTACTGCCTAGCGCTTGCACATTTAAGGCAATAAAGCACGATTTCTGTAAGAAAGAGATTATATTCATTGGAAGTGACATTATCCAAAATGACACACCACATTGGTTTCAACAATAAAGGAAGTGTTTTGGTCAGGTGGGGCTTTCTACAGCAGCAAATCACACATTAAGCCCCAAGGTTGTGGTTCTTCGCCCCCACCCCCCTCCTGGGTTGGCTTCACCCTCAGCCTCTACATGGCAACTGCTCCCTGCCACAGCACCTGACCCTCATGGTGGCAAAATGGCTGCAGCCGCTCCAAACCCGATGTTTTGGAACACATCATCATCCACGGAAAGGGATAACATTTCTTCTGGTTGCTTCTATGGAAGAGAGAAAGCCTCCCCGTTCCAAAACCCTTAGAAAGGATTTTCTCATGGTTTGGTGGTCTGACCAGGGTGGAATGCACCCAGTGTTTTTAAAGCAGGTGGGATCCTGTGCTCAAGTGAGGTATGATGTCAGTCCTAAGTGCACCAGGCTAAGGATGGGGGATGGAATTCAGGTTATAGCATCTGGAAAGACAGGGACTGGACACCCTCCTTCTAACAGACGTCTGCTTCAGACGCTAAACAACAGTGAATAAAAAAAACAATAACATCATAAGAAACAAAGAAAACCTTTATGATCAAAAAAAGTTTAGAGAAAGCACTTTATTGAACACACGCTTCTTCTCTGCTTCCTTCTGAAACCTTATCAAAACAGAAGTAAAAAGAATTAAAAAAAAAAAAATCTGTGAACTCTACAAGAGGAGCCCGGGGCATCTTGTGGTATCAGAAAATGAAAAAATGCTCAGGAAAAAAAAAAAAGTGGGAAAAACATCAAAAGGACACAAGAATCAACCTGACAACCTGTGGCCAGTGCGAGAACCATTTGAGCAATAAAAGAAAGAAACAGAAAACTGGACATAGCGCCGAAGAATAAAATAAATATGTGTAAGTCCATCCCTACTGATATAAATAAATTCTTGGATGAACAAAGAAGCGGGGGACAAAGGACAACTCTTCCTTACAAAACTCCAGTTAAGAAGTACGGATGGAAAGACAGAAGCAGAAAATCTCCGCCAGAAGCCACAGTAACCACTGCTGCAGGCAAGGCCTCCCAATGCATGCCGGGGAGGAAAGTGTAAGGAGAAGCAGGACTCTTGCAGAGGTTTCCAGAATCCCCCAGAGGCATATTAATTACAAAGAAGGCAGCTTTACGACTCTACTGGAACTTTATGTGGGGGAGGGGAACCTGGAAGCCACCACCTAGGCAAGTCATCATATGAACATTACCAGTTGTTTCCATCAGTCCCCTAACCCTGACATGATGCCCCGAGGGGACCCGTCCCCCGTGGTGTCCTTCCCCCAAGTCCAAAACCCTCCATCGAATCCTGAGACAACTCCACACCACACGAGCCCACGTTAAGAGACCTTCTTCAGAATACCTGACCAGCACCCTTCCAGCCCAGGGGTCATGAAACCCAAGGACATCTTGAGTAATTCTAAGTGCTTCGAAGAGACAACAAAACCCGGTCAGCTCATCACGATGTAGCATCCGGAACTGGATCTCGGAGTGGAAAAAAGGCGTTAAAGAAAAATCCGGTAAAATCTGAATCAGGTTCTGTCATCAGTCTATCTGGTTACTGTATTTAGTTTCGGACTGGACCAGCACTAGTGTCTTTGCTTCAACAGTCACGCCGCCGTTCTGTAAGATGACGCCACCGAGGAGCGTGCTGTACTCTCCCCGCAGCTCTTCCCTAAGTCGACAACTACTTCAAAACTCGAAGCTGAAAATGAAGCTCACACCCTGGGCAGCAAGCAGCCTGGGGAGAAGGAAAGAGACAAGGACCAGATTCTTCGACTGCAGAGGCAGAAGCCCGCTCATGCCCAGGGATCTCCAGAAAGTAGGGGCAAGGCGCAGGGTTGAAAGAGAAGCTTGGCTGTAATTCTGTGTAAGGTGCAGCTCTGCCCCCAGTCCTCCGAACCACCCCGCGCCAATCCCACTCGGACAGCTGACTGCCTCTCCCACATGGGCCCCAGTGCCAGGCTCCCAGGAGGAGGGCAAGGGGTCAAAGGGAAGAGAGGAAGGTCACATGGAAGTCTAGTTCCCCATCATGAGCTCCCAGATGCTCACAGCAGGCCTCTACCTGGCAGAAGATTGGGAATTTCTCCTCTAGGGAAACTGGATGGCCCCAGAGGAGAGATCCACAGACACTGACAAGTGGGTTTTGCCTTCCCTACTGGTCTTCTCGAGCTGTCATAACAAAGTACCAGGGGCTAGGAGGGCTCTCGAGCAACAGAAACTGGTTTTCTCCTAGTTCTAGAAGCTGGAGGTCTGAGATCCAGGTGTCAGCGGGTTGGTTTATTCTGAGGAAGAGGGTTTTCTTGTGGTTTGGTGGCTTTGACCAGGATGGAATATTCGCCAATGGACTTAAACCGAGTAGGAGCCTGGGCTCGAGTTAGGTATGATGCCTGTCCCAAGGATGCCAGGCCAAGATGGAAGGAAACTCAGGTTACTCTCTCCAGAACGACACGGACGGGATGCCCTCCTAACAGATGCCCACTTGAGAGATTATTTTCTTAGACGTCAGTGAATACAACTAAAATAACAATAACATCGTAAGAAACAAAGAAAATCTTTAGGACCAAGAAAGTTCATGGAAAACATGGTCCTGAACACAGGCTTCTGTGCTTCCTTCTGAAATGTTACCAAAGCAGACGTACAAGCATTTTAAAAGCTGTGAACTATACACGCTTGCGGTGCACGTTCTCCCTGACTTGCGCACGGACACCTTCTCCCCAAGTCTTCATATACGTCGGTGTCCTACGCCCCACCCCTTATAAGGACATCGGTCCTATTGCATGAGGACCCACGTTAATGGCCTCATTATACCTTAATTCCCTCTTTAAAGACCAAGACCCTATCTGCAAATACGGCCACATTCTGGAGGAACCAGGGGTTAGGACTCCCACATATGAGTTTGGGGGTGACAAATGAGTCTATATCACCCAGTGAAACAGCCACACACCCGCTCGAGTTGCTCTGCCCCACCTGACACAGAAAGCTCCCCAAGGCCTCAGCGCCTTCCTTCTAGATTCAAAAGAAAAAAGTATCATCACCAGGCCTTAAGGAAAAGTAGCAGCACGAGGGTAGGTGCCCAAGCAAACATGTAAGTTAACACCACGCTTGGGACAGGGAGTGCATGGACCCCACGCAGGACACAGGGCAAGCCCCTTGGGATCCTGAGGGCATTGAGGGAAGGTGCCAAAGCTCAGAAAACAGCACGTTTGGAAGAGGAACACTACTGGGTAAGAAGAAGCTTTACCAAATCCAGAGAACAGAAATTTTAAAATTTTAAGAGAAGAGTCAGGCAACCAAATCTCCCCCCAAAATTGGATGAAAAGACAAAAAGGCAAAAAGCAAAAATACAAGAGGAATAAGGAAAGTCAGAGGTTCAATCGAAGAGGCCTAGCCCCGGATAGAGAAGCATTTCAGGAAACCGGGGAGACAAGGATTTAGAATACAGATACACAGCAGAGCAGGCGGTCCCGAGGGAACACAGCAAAACGAGAACGGAGGCTCCTGGAAACTCAGCCCCGAGCACAGGAGAAGGCAGAAGGAACCCCGGGAGGAGGGCGCCCAGCAGGCACTGTGGGGCCCCAGGAGGACCGTCACCAAGGAAAGAACAAAAACACAACAGAAAATGGAGCTCATGGGCTTGACCGTGAGGAAAGAGCATCCAGAGGGGTTTATCACTTCGGGGCAGCCTACGGGACAGTGGCCATAAGCACAGACAAAAGTATCCAAGAGCAAAGAGGAAGAAAAAAAGCAAGGTGACTGTTCGCCCCAGGAGCTGTATGCAATTACGAATGTGGTCCTAGACCCCTGGGTGTCAGGGAACAACACGTGTACAGTCCTAGAGCTGACAGGCCAACCACTGGAGCGTGCAGGGGTCAGGAAAGGGCAGAGCAAAACAGTCGGGTACAAAGGACCAGGTACTCTGCAAGCTCAGGGCAGTGAGGACCGGCCAGCCATCGGCAGAGCCCGTACAGGTGGCCGTCTCCTCCCTTCAGTGGCCACCCTCTTAAAGGATGAGCCGAAGTCGGTCGAGAATCACTCACACAAAGTAGGAATCTGCTGACAGTAAGTCACACAAAGCAGCCAGAGAGAATCTGGCAGGGACTAGCGGCTCAGTAAGGAGTAGTGGTTATGGCTTGTGTTCTTATAAAATCAGCAACGACCCACAAAGACTGGGGAGCCAAACTCCATGCAGAAAGCGTGTATGTTCTCTACACCAGGCCTGGACCGCTGTAGACGCTTCGTTCAAGGATGACTACTATGGAGAGCATTCCTAAGTCTTTTAAATAACCCCGAGCCCTTCTCTACCAGACCGATCGCTCGCACCTCTCTGTTCCATTTGTCTAGTGAAGCATTAGCAACTCCTCCAAACCCAGCATTTGATTCATTTTTTAAAGATTTTATTCATTTGACAGAGAGAGAACACAAGAGGGACGAGGGGCAAGGGGAGAGGGAGCTCACTGAGCAGGGAGCCCAATGCGGGACTCAATCCCAGGACGCTGGGATCGTGACCTGAGCCGAAGGCAGATGCTTAACCCACTGAGCCACCCAAGGGGCCCCTAGACCTAGTGTTATAAAATCACCAGCGTGTCATTACTTCTCATGCTTCTGTGGGTTGGCGCAGCTCTACTCGTGGGTTCTCCTGCGGGTCTGATGGCCACTGTCAGATGATGGATGGCACTGGAGCAGCCACGGTCGCTTCATCCACAGTGTGGATGTGGCACTGTAGCCGGGACAGAGAGAAGGAAGGGCTGGGCTGGACCCTCTCATTCTCTGTGGGCCCAGGAAGCCTCAGGGCCTCTCTGTTCCAAGGTGGCTCTGGGCACAGAAGGGCATGTGGGCCTCCTTCAGAGCACTGCCCAGAATCAGCATGGCCTCCCTGATGCCACGCTGTCCTGACTAGAGCAACTCACCAGCCCGCGGGAATGGGCTGGCAGGGAGGGCATGACCCACAGCAGCAGTTGCAAGGCCTGGTTCATCCAGGGTCACCTCTGGAGAAGGCCGACCAGCCCCTGTAGGACAATGGGGGCGGCAGAGTGACACATTGGTCATGCCTCCTGGAGTGTGCTCTGCACACTCAAAGCACCTGGCAACCAAGAGCCAAGGAAAAGAGGGACACTTTCCAGTTGGAAAAGAACACACACAGAGGCAGGGACATCATGGAGGGATTAGAAAACAAAAAATACTGGTTAGCTGAGAACAGAAGCCAAGGAAAGAGCCAGACGCAAGGCCTCGTCTGCCAGGGGAAAGACCTCCAGCTCCCTCAGCAACGCCTCTCCCCCACTTAAAGCTCCCCACAGGTCCGCGGTGACAAGGACGTGTGTCAAATATATGGATGACCAGGGAACTAAATGACAAGAAGTCCACAGACTCTGTCCTGGACATTAAAACACTGAAAAAATGCAAAAACACAGAACCACACAGAAAATCCCCTAAAGGGATTGAGCAATTTTACTGCAGGGGAAAAAAATGAGCACGTGCCAAAAGATTAAAAACCACAAGCCACTGACAAAGCTAAAAGCCAAGCAAAACACCAGAAGCAGGTAACTGCCCTTACAACGGGTGAAACAGAGGATTAATTGCCGGAACTTGCAACTGGTGCCTGCAGACAAGCCGACGGAGAAATGGACAAGAGAGGAGAACAGAAATCCAGTGCGGGACAGCTCCGTCGGGAGAATCATGGTGGTGCTCACTGCACTTCAAAACGGACAGAATTTTCTTTTTCTTTTTTAAAATCTGAGACAGGGAGGGAGTGGGGGTTGGGGGGAGGGGCAGAAGGACAGAGAGACCTCCAAGCAGACCCCATGCTCAGCACCGAGCCCGTCACGGGACTCGATCTCACGACCCTGAGATCATGATCTGAACCGAAATCAAGGGTCAGAAGCTCAGTCTACTGAGCCCCCCAGGCGCCCCCAAGGGACAGAGTTTTCTCCCGAGTACTCCCATGTCTGGGTTTCTGGGTGGACAAGCACTGCAAGCATCGCCAGCAGAGGCCGCCGTAAGGCTGGTAACGACGGCGGTGGTCGCCACAGGAGAACAGCGAACACCTTAATGTCCGCCAAGAGTAGGCTGGCTGTGTAGACTCTGCTGCGTCTACACCCGGCCACACAGCATCCGCACCCAAGAATGCAGTCAACTACTCTGCTGACGTATGGACCCCCAAGACATACCGTCAGGTTAAAAGACAAAGAGAAAGTGAGTTGCAGGAAAAAACGCAGGGTACATACCTACCCATTTACCACTGTTGAAAACCATCTTAAAAACCCAAGTATCTACTTTTATTTTAATGTCTCCAAGTTTGCTCAGAAGCCCACAGAAAAGGTTTGAAAAGGCACAGGCCAAGAGGCTCACAGCGCTAATGACAGCGGGGAGTGCAGAGAAGTTTCTGGAAGCACTCCTCCTTCTCTACTTCCCAATCAGGGACGTTCCCAATAATAACGTGTGTACCTACGAGCTTCACGGCCTTTGTAAAAGTGAAGAAGAAAAGGCTAAGAGAGGTAAAAATGAAACGGTGGGAAAACTGGAAACATAGAAGCTATTTCAAATGTAACAATCACCATCCCGGATACAAGCAAGCACAGTGGTCTGATGAGGAAGAAGGAAACCCTTCACCTGGAGAACATCAAATGCAACAAAATACCAATTACACAGGCTCATGGAAACTAAACAGAGCTCAGATTAAAATACACAATGTCAGACTGGGTTAATCAAATGTGAGTACAGCATTAGACCCACAAATGAAAATTTAAGACAAAAAATACGGAGTGAAAACAAAAGCAAAAAGGTTAAACACACACACACACAATATATGAGAGTAGAGGACAAAAGACTTTAATAGAATTTTAAGCTGCATCCCCAAACAATACCGTAGTTATATATAAAAGGTAAAAATGTCATACATTCTAGAAGAATTCTTCTCACAAAAATAGTGTCAAGTTGTAACACCCAGTATCATAATACGGTAACCAAGTGAACAATTAAAACACAATTTAAATAAAGCATCTGAGAAAGGAGAACCAAGTAAAAGGGTGTAATAGAAGCAGAATATTTATTATTCTCAAACGTACACGAGATCTTCCCCAAAACTGGGTCAGATTATATGGTCTTACCTATAACCAAGGATCCATCTCAGCATCAGTAACGGGGGACAGGCAGTCCTCCCACACCCCCAGACGGAACGCAGCAGGAGAACACAGCACCATCTGAGGTACCCTTGCTCTCCCAGCACCCCTGAAAAGATGAATCTGAGTGGACTTGAGCTCCAAGATCAGCTCTTCCCTCTTTGTGATCTAGGACCTCTGGAAGTCCCCCAGGACACTTTTACAGCATCCACAAGATCAAAACTCTTTTCTTAATAATACAAGGACTTTATTCGTCTTTTATGTGCTCATTCTCAGCCAAGTATATAGGGTTTTCCAGAAACGACAGGACACATGATGATGTCATCTACGACCAATGGAGAGTGGGCTTAGAGCCCACTTGTGTTTTGCAAGTTCCTCAATCTTAAATTTCTATTATACCAAATAGCAGCAGATTTAATTCACATAAATAAAGGCATGGGGGGGGCGCCTAGGTGGCTCAGTGGGTTAAGCCTCTGCCTTCAGCTCAGGTCATGATCCCAGGGTCCTGGGATCGAGCCCCCCATTGGGCTCTCTGCTCAGCAGAGAGCCTGCTTCCCCCTCTCTACCTGCTTCTCTGCCTACTTGTAATCTGCCAAATAAATAAATAAATCTTTAAAAATAAATAAATAAAAGCATTTGAGGTCCTCAATAATTTGCAAGATTGCAAAGGGGTCTGAAGGCCAAAAAGTTGGAAACCCTCTGCTCTCAATCCAACTCCTGCTTAGAAGAAATACGGGGTCTGAAGAAGGAAGTTCAATGGCACCATGAGGAAGAATCAGCCACACCCAGGACCCTGATATGTGACATTTACAAGTGAAATGACATAATATCTGGGCTTTCCCTGAAAATATGCCAGGACAAACAATGGGTCCGCGAAGTGTAAATAAAATGAGACTAGAAAAAAGTCATTATTACTAAAGCCAGGTGGTCCCTGGGTATCCACATGGGATACATGAGAGGGCATTACCAAATCCACTCTACCATAACGTAGAGTTAAAATTTTATTATCACAATAAAACTAAAATAAAAATAAAGTCGTAATTGTTTGCATACCTCCATCAGGGAAATAAAGAAAATACAATAAAAAATCGTTTTGAAAAGTGGTAATGAAAACACTTTCCAAAAATTGAAGATACCAAAACGGGCTCTTCCACTGAAAACACCCATAAAACAGAAAACAAATTAAACAGAAAAGAAATCTTAACAAAGTTAAAAGAAAAATCAAAACCCAGGATAGACACAAATGTATTCCACGGCAGAAGCTCAAAGCCCTGGGAGCCCGCCACGGGGGTGGGGTAGGGGTGGAGGGGGGCTAGGAACAGCACTTGGATAAGGAAAGTGTAACAACTACCAGAATCAAAAACGGCATTCAGGTAACAAGCAGCATCTTCTCTTGAAAAACCAATCAAGATTAAACTGGGGTTGAAACGAAGAGCACAATGAGATGGGAGCAATTACAAACATTCCAGATGGGGCCCCTGTGTGGCGCAGCTGATTAAGTGTCCGAAAGTCTTGGTTTCAGCTCAGGTCACGATCTCAGGGTCGTGAGATCCAGACCCGCATTGCGCTCTGCATGGAGCATCCTAAGATTCTCTCTCCTGGGGCTCCTGGGTGGCTCAGTGGGTTAAGTCTCTGCCTTTGGCTCCGGTCATGATCCCAGGGTCCTGGGATCGAGCCCCACATTGGGCTCTCTGCTCAGCAGGGAGCCTGCTTCCTCCTCTCTCTCTGCCTGCTTCTCTGCCTACTTGTGGTCTCTGTCTGTCAAATAAATTAAAAAAAAAATTCTCTCTCCTTCTGCCTCTCCTCCTCCCTTCTGCTGTCTGTCTCTCTCTCTCTCTCTCTCTCTCTCTCTGTTTTCCTAGATTGTTTAAAAACTTAGTTTGGAGACCAACAGAGCTTACAACGTTCCTTCCAGCATCTGCAAGCACAGAGGAAGACCCCAATCTTTCCCAGGAAATGCCTTCCTCAGGCACTGAAAAGGGAAAGAAGGAGTTACACTGAAAGAAATACCACAAATAAGGCTTTTCTCCAAATGCTCATCTTAGACCTCGGCAGTACACAAAATAAAAGCAGAGGCTTCCAGGTATTGTTTACCCTGCAAAGCTATCACTTCAGAGCGTCTGCGACAGAAGACCTGGATGGGCCCAACTCCCGAAGGAATTATTTACGGCGTGCACCAAGACTGACAAATCTCACTTCTGAAATTACTTCAAAGCAGCCGCTGAGTTTAAATGCCAGCTCGGAAAGGTAAAGACAGAACACTAATGGGAAGGGCTGCCACACCGTGAGGGATGCATGTCAACACAGTCGCAGATCAATGAGCACCGCGGAAAGTGTGGTATCAAAGACAAAAAGCGGCTCTGAGCTTCTCCAAGTTTCCGCAGGTAAAGGAAAAGTTGGGAACTGGCTGAAGGGTTGAGGCTGGGGCGCGGGGAAGGGGGGATGCCCATTCTTCTTCCACCAAGAAGATCCAAAATTACTGACGTTATGTTAAGCGAAATAAGTGAGATACAGAAAGAAAGAAAAAAAAAAAAAAACACTGCATGATCTCACTTACATGCACAATCTTAAAATTTAGTCGGCAACACAGAAGCGCAAAGCAGAATGGTGGCTAACCAGAGCTGGGAAGGTGGAGAAATGGCGAGATCGGGCAGGAAGTCATGGGTATGCAAGATGAGTAAGTCGAAAACTCTGATGTACGCTATGATGCCTGTGGTTAATAAGATGGTATTAAATACTAGAAATTTGCTGAGAGAGTAGATTTCAAGTGCTCCCATCATACACACTCATGAAAATGGTAACTATGTAAAGAAGCAATGGGTTACATTGGCTTGGCTATAGTAACCATTTCACTATGTGATGTACATCAAATTCTCATGTTGTATGGGTTAAATATATATAAATGTTATTTAGTCTTGGTTTAGGCACCTGGGGGGGGCTCAGTCAGTTAAGCATCTGCCTTCAGCTCAGGTCATGATCCTGGGGTCCTGGGACTGAGTCCCACGCCAGGCTCTCTGCTCAGTGGGGAGTCTGCTTGTCTCTTTCACTCACCCTCTGTGCGTGCTCGCTCTCTCTCTCTCTAAAAAAATAAATAAAATCTTTTTAAAATTTTTAATAAGATTGTTTTAAACTAGAATTGTTGGCTTGCATTAAGCACTTAAAAATTTAAGCCGATAAAAATGTAAAGCAGTTAAAAATTTGAAGGTATGTACAACGATAAAATATTTGTTGACCAATTTGGTTTAGTGATATTGTAGTAGAAAGAGGCTGGTTACCAGAAGATGACATTAATGGAGAGGGGGGGGAAAAAAAGGAATAAGGCCAGTGAGGAATGGCCAGGATTCTGAAGTCATAATTAGAAAGAAATGTCAGAAGAATTAAAAAGATGAAAATAGGGGCACCTGGGTGGCTCAGTGGGTTAAAGCCTCTGCCTTCGGCTCAGGTTATGATCCTGGGGTCCTGGGATCAAGCCCCGCATTGGGCTCCCTGCAGGGAGCCTGCTTCCCCCTCTCTCTCTGTCTGCCTCTCTGCCTACTTGTAATCTCCGTCAAATAAATAAAATCTTAAAAAAAAAGATGAAAATAATAATTAGGATGACAGAAGATGATCCAAATATAAGACCAAATACAAAAGAACTCAATTATCATCCCATGAAGGGAAAAAGGAGTTTCTAGCTGGATTAGCAAACAAAATCTATTACACATGAATAAAAAGTAAATATAAAAAGATGTGTACGAGTTTTTTTTTAAATGAAAAAAGTAAAAGTAATAAAAAGAGTTCAAGTAAACAAAACCAGAAATGAAGGAGGAGAAATAACACCACAGAAATACAAAGGACTGTCCCAGACCTATAATCTCCCAAAACTGAATCAGGAAAAAACAGAAAATTTGAACAGACTGATAAGTGACAATGAAACTGAGTCAAGTAATCAAAAAATTTCCAAACAAATAAAAGTCCACAATGAGGTGGCTTCCAAGGTAAATTCTCCAAATATTTAAAGAAGAGTTAATACCTATTCTTGGGGCGCCTAGGTGGCTCAGTGGGTTAAACTGCTGCCTTTGGCTCAGGTCATGATCTCAGGGTCCTGGGATCAAGTCCCACATCAGGCTCTCTGGTCAGCAGGGAGCCGGCTTCCTCCTCTCTCTCTCTGCCTGCATCTCTGCCTACTTGTGATCTCTCTCTCTGTGTCAAATAAATAACTAAAACCTTAAAACAAAATACCTATTCTTCTCAAACTGTTCCAAAAAAAAACAGAAGAGGAAGAAAGACGTTGAAACTCATTCAATGAGGCCAACTAATTAGCCTGATACCAATCAGATAAAGACACTACAAAAGAAAAGAACTATGGGCCAATATCTCTGATGAACACAGATGCAAAAGTCTTCAACAAAATATTAGCAAACCTAATCCAACAATACATTAAAAAAATCATACACCGGGATCAAGTGGGATTTATTCCCAGAATGCAAAGTTTGTTCAGTATTGACAAATCAATCAATGTGATACATCACATTAACAAGGAAAAGGGTAAAACAAATATGACCATCACAATAGAAGCAGGAAAAGCATCTAACAAATTACAACGTACATTCATGATAAAAAACTCTCAACAAAGTAGGTTTGGAGGGAACATAGTTCCCCATATTAAAGGCCTTATAGGAAAACCCACAGCTAATATTATTCTCAGTGGTGGAAAACTGAACATGTTTTCTCTAAGTTAGGAAAAAGAAAAGGATGCCCACTCTTGCCACTTTTATTCAACTTCGTACTGCAAGTCCCAGCCACAGCAGTCAGACAAGAAAAAGAAATAAAAGGCATGTAAACTGGTAAGGAGGAAGTAAAACTCTTACTATTTGCACATGACATGATACTACTATAGAAAACCCTAAAGGCTCCACCAAAAAACTATCAGAACTGGTAAATGAATTCAGAAAATGGCAAGATACAAAATTAATATACAGAAATACGTTGCATTTCTATACGCTCATAATGAAGAGTGGAAAAAAGAATTAAGAAGACAATCCCATTTACAACTGCACCAAAAAGAATAAAAAACCTAGGAATAAACTCATGGAAGTAAACTGAAGACGACACAAACAAAGGAGAGACATTCCATGCTCATGGATTGGAAGAACAGTATTGTTAAAATGTCCATACCACTCAAAGCAATCTACAGATTTAATGCAATCCCTATCAAAACATCAACATTGTTCACAGAACTAGAACAAATAACCCTGAAATTTATATGGAACCATAAAAAAGCCCTAACTAGCCAAAGCAACTTTGAGAAAAAAGAAGGGGTCAAAATCCCAGATTTCAAGGTATACCAGAAAGCTGTAATAATCAAAACAATGAGGTACTGAAGTAAAACAGAAACAGAGATCAACAGAACCGGATAGAGAGTCCAGAAATAAGTGAAATTAACCTATGACATAGGAAGTAAGAATATACAATGAGGAAAAGAGTTTCTTCAACAAATGGTGTTGGGAAAACTGGACAGCAAAAGAATGACATTAGACCACTTTCTCATACCACACAGAAAAAAAAATAAACTTGAGATGGATTAAAGTCTAAACATGAGACCTGAAACCATAAAATTCCTAGAAGAAAATGTAGGCAGTAATTTCTTTGACATCAGCTGCAAAAACAGTTTTCTAGATATGTGTCCTCAGGCAAAGAAAACAAAAGCAAAATTAAACTTTTGAAACAACACCAAAATAAAAAGCTTTTGCACAGCGAACGAAACCAACAAAACAAAAAGGCAATGGGAGAAGATATTTGCAAGTGGTATAACTTATAAGGGGTCAATATACAAAATATATGAAAAACTTCTACTACTCAACACCAAAAAAACAAATAATTCAATTTAAAAAATGGGCAAAAGGACGTGAATAGACATTTTTCCAGAGAAGACAGACAGATGGCCAATAGATACATGAAAAAAGGCTCCACATCACTCATTATTGGAGAAATGCAAATCAAAACCACAATGAGATATCACCTCACACTTGTCAGAACGGGTAAAAGAAAAAAGACACACACACACACACACACACACATACACACAAGAAACAAGTGTTGGTGAGGATGTGGAGAAAAAGGAACCCTCCTGCACTGTTGGTGGGAATGTACACTGGTGCAGCCAGTCTGGAAATCAGTATGAAGCTTTCTCAAAAAAAATTAAAAATAGGGGCACCTGGGTGGCTCAGTGGGTTAAAGCCTCTGCCTTCAGCTCAGGTCATGATCCCAGGGTCCTGGGATCGAGCCCCGCATCGGGCTCTCTGCTCAGCAGGGTGCCTGCTTCCCCCTCTCTCTCTGTCTGCCTCTCTGCCTGTTTGTAATCTCCGTCTGTCAAATAAATAAAATCTTAAAAAAATTAAAAATAGAATTACCATACAATCTGGTAATTACACCATGGGGTACTTACCCAGAATAAACAAAAAATACTAATTCAGAAAGGTCTATGCATTTTTATTGCAGCCTTATTTGCAATGGGTAAGATATGGAACCAACCCAAGCGTCCAGCCATAGATCAATGAATAAAGAAGTGGTGTGTGTGTATACACATGTGTATATTAGCATTATGTTACAGTGTCCATTATGTATAAGGGAATACTATTCAGCCATAAAAAAGAATGAAATCTTGCCATTTGCAACATGGAGTAAAGCTAGAGAGTAAAATGCTAAGCAAAATGAATCAGAGAAAGACAATTACCATGTGATTTCATGCTTTAGTGGAATTTAAGAAACCAAACAGATGAACAAACCAAGAGAAAAAAAAAAGACCAGAAAAACCCCAGGATTCTTAAATACAAAAAACAAACTGGTGGTTGCCAGAGAGGAGGTGGGTGGGGGCACGGGCGAAAGAGATGAAGGGGGGCCAGGGTTCACACACGATGATGAGCACTGAGAGATGCGTAGGACTGCTGAATCACTGCATTGTACACCTGAGACTAATTAACCCTGTATCTTAATTGTACTTCAATTAAGAAAATAAAAATGGAAACATTACTGTTTGAGTCAAAATTCACTTAAATTACATGCAGTCACAACAAAATGTTCAAACCATATAACACCTGAAAACCAACGCATGTTGAACATTTCTCAAATGATAAATGTCGGCGAAATACATAAAGACTGACTGCCTGACCAGCATAGAGAACTTGATGGAATCACCACTGTAGTGATTTACCACGAAGCCGTGCTGTTAGAGTTCAGTAATCTGGTACATTAAAAGCAATGACATGGGGGCGCCTGGGGGGCTCAGTGGGTTGAGCCTCTGCCTTCGGCTCAGGTCATGATCTTGGGGTCCTGGGATCGAGCCCCGCATCGGGCTCTCTGCTCTGCGGGGAGCCTGCTTCCCTCTCTCTCTCTCTCTCTCTCTGCCTACTTGTGATCTCTCTGTCAAATAAATAAAATCTTTAAAAAAAAAAAGCAATGACATAGATCTGAACATTATAACTAATATCACTTAATTAATGGAGAATTAGAACAAAGTAAATGAAAACAGAATGTTTCTCCTTCTCAAAGAAAGCAAAATAATAATTGATAAGACAGTGCATGCCATTAAGTACAGAAAGGTAATTATTATAGGAGTCAAATTCTCTGATCACAATATAACAAATGTGTTAATAAAAGATAAAAACGTGGGGCCCTGGGTGGCTCAGTAGGTTAAAGCCTCTGCTTTCGGCTCAGGTCATGATCCCAGGGTCCTGGGATCAAGCCCCATATCGGGCTCTCCGCTCCGCGGAGAGCCTGCTTCCTCCTCTCTCTCCCTGCCTGCCTCTCTTGCCTACTTGTGATCTCTGTCTGTCAAATAAATAAAAGCTTAAAAAAGAAAAAAAAGATAAAAACGTTTGGGGACTGATGAATAAAAGGAAGAGTTCCTTTTTTTTCCCCAAAAAAAAAACCTCTAAAAAACCCCCAGATAATCCTCATGTAAATTTAAACAAGAAACAAACACGAATGTACAACATTACAAATGAAAAGTAACCATGCACATGCTGGAGAAAAAAGTCATCTGAGAAGGCTATGCCAAGAAGGATTGGTTAATCTAAGGGTAACTTATAATTTTCTATTAAAGTTTAAAATACCAAGCCAATGAGAGCTATAAAATTTAAACAAATAAATAACCAGAGGAGGACAAGCAATTATAAAAGGGGGGGGACCTAGACCCATAAAGACATATATACTCACAAAACACTCTCAAATCTGAAAGACCTAGGATGAATTTTAATAATTGTAATGGTCTTGCTGGGGGCTGCAAAGTCATTCTACGCAAGGACAAGAAGGCATGGGACGTACTTCATCCTGGAAGAAGTCATCTGCAATCACATTTAGTTAAGGCGACACACAAAAGGAAATTCTTCTGCACCTTCATTTTTGAGTGCAGGGAAAGTATACGGAACAACTGTACTAGTCCACAAAATACCATCTTTTTCCCCAAAAGTAAGTTCACAAAAATAGAATGGGGAGTATGAGTTTTAAACATAGCTGTGGGGGCTTTAACTTGACTCGAAGTTCAAAATAGTAACAACAGCTTCCATTTAACGTGCCAACCACTGAGCTTACCCCAGCTCACATAATTCTTTGGACAACTCCCCGCTGGAAGCCACTACTTTTACTTGCATTTACAAATGAGCACACTGAGGCAGACAGCGGATAAGTAACCTGAAGGTCAACGAACTTCCAAGTTTGGAGCGAGGTTCGTGCCCAGACAATTTCTCCTCCCTCCCGTGGTAAGTGTGATGAAGAACCAGGAACTAAAGTCATCTGAGGCTTCATAAGTACATCGGAGCTAGGAATCTGCTCGACTGAACTATTATGACCCCGTGTTACAATTCCAAAATTGTTTAACTGCCCACTCTCTTCCCCACAACCCCGTAAATTCCTCAAGAAAGGGATTTTACAGTTCCAACCTCAACTCGGGCAGATCTCAGTTCAAAATGCCGCCCCCTCATGCATGCCGGGGCTCCCCTTTAATCCTTCGCACGTGGGATGCCTCCATCTCCCCACCTCTAAATAAATCAACAGAATTCAGTTTTCATGTGAATTATGTGAGCTGATGCATGAGAAAGCATACAGCACAGAACCCAGCCACTGAGTGTGTTGTGTAAATCACAGCCATCCAGACAACCCTAAAGAATGACCCAAGCTGGGGGCTGGGGGTAGGGGTAAAATTAGGGCTCACATCTTGCCCCTGGCCTGTTTTTGTATAGCCAATAATCTCAGAATATTTTGGCTTCTTTCAAGGGTGGAAAAAATACCCAAAGAAGAAGATTATTTTGTGATACATGGAAATTATATAAAACTCAAATATCACTGGCCAAAAATAAAGTTTTATTGGCACACAGCTCTACTCATTTGTTTACGCAGTGCCTGTGGCTGCTTCCACACCACAGAGGCAGGGTTGTGTAGCTCTGACAGAGACCATATGGCCTGCAGAGCTGAAACGATTTATTCTCCAGCCCTCGGCAGGAGGAGGTTGCCAACCTCGACCTAATCAATTATTGGACAAAAGTAGCAAGTCAAGTAATCATAAATCAATTATTTGTTTCCTGTGAGTATAAAGTCCTTAACAAAGATTCCATTTCTGGAAGTCTGTACCATACCATGAAAATACTGAAACTGCTTCCATAAGAAAGGAAATACAAATACTTTATATGATTTATAAGCATCTATTACATTGAAACAAGCACAGTGTGAAGGCCAGTCATTAATGTTTCTTTGGCAGAATCTGTCCACGTGGGTCATTCTGGCTGAGCTCTCTGGTTAAAGCCATCCAGAGGGGAAGCTACTTCTCCCCTGATAGATCTTCCGTTGGGAGCAGGTATGTGTTGTTATTCTTGGAACATCACGTTTAAATCAAACTTATGGCTGTGTGTCCATCTCATACCTGAACATATATCCATGGCTCCAGATATGTGTTTATGACAAATACCCAGGCTAAAGCAATGGCCAGAAAGCCTCCAATGAACTTCTGCTCTGTCGTTTCAGAAAGATGCTGATGGCTTAGCTCCAACAGCTCGTGGTGATTTCAAGATCAAGTTCACATTCATCAGTGGGGCACATAAGGCCCCCAAGAACTGTAGAGGGACTGTCAGCTCATTTCTCACCACTCTCCCCCTAACGTCCAGGCCCTGGTGACACTTCCTCATGTGGCAGTCATCTTTTACCCTGGAAAGCTCTTCCTCGGAGAGCCCACCTGCTGTGACATGCTTCCTACCCCACACCCCCACCCCAACCGGTTCCCACCATTCCCACTATGCACTTGTGCAGATGAAATCCCTCCAGTCCTCAGTGCAGATTAGCGGAAGAATTAAGTAGGGTATCCACCCTCCAATTCGCTCCAGAAGGTGAAGGTGACTAAAATTATTCTGATTCCATAAGAACAGAAGATCAGTGGCAGCTGAATAATATATCTTGTCAAAAATCAGACCCAAAAAATAAAGTATGACAACAAAGGGGCATGGTTTAAAATTACAAGTTAGGGGCACATGGGTGGCTCAGTGGGTTAAGCCTCTGCCTTTAGCTCAGGTCATGATCCCAGGGTTTTGGGATAGAGCCCCACATCGGGCTCTCTGCTCAGCATGGAGCCTGCTTCTCCCCCTTCCTCTCTGCCTGCCTCTCTGCCTACTTGTGATCTCTGTCTGTCAAATAAATAAAATCTTTTAAAAAATTCATTTAAAATTACAAGTTAAAAAAAAGAGGAATTAAAACTGGATCAAAAGCTAAATATATGTTGCTTGCTAAAACCTGATGATCAAGGGCAAAATTCAGAGAAGGGCTCTCTTTTCTGGGAGGACAGAAAGGCATCACAACATTAGGCTGGGAAATTCCAGAGAAAACGCTGGCTGATCAGTCCTGAGGAGAAGAGGAGACCCTTGAGCAGAGGGAACAAACTAAGAGGCCAAGTGAGAGAGACCAGAGATGGTAGGCCTCCTCCGGCCACAGGAAGCGAGGACCTAGCCCAAGGAGAGGTCTTCATCAAGGCTGTCCTGGAAAGCTACCACTTCGGTTGCCCTGACAACAGAACCTCTCCCTAGACCTCACGTGAGAAATGAAATCATGTGAGGTCTAGGGAGAAAATCCTGCAAATACAATAACAATACTAATTAGAATCACGGCTGCCTATTGTGTGCTTGGTGCCACCACCAGGGAATCCTTGGGAAGGTCCCGGGGGAATGAGTATGTGCCTCAGAGAGTAATAACACGAAGGGGGAGAATTTGACTTGGTTATGGAAAGATGAACTTGAACCTCTAGACTCATAAGAGCTTTTGGTGCCACTGCTTCTCCCACTGTCCACGGCCAAGGTGACACGGTGACACAGTTCTTACAGGACCTTATGTAGCCCTGGTACTCATGAAATATACATACCACTAATTTGAGGGATACAAGGTAACTACACACACACACACACACACACACACACACAAGAAAGCAAAGCTGTGGGGCGCCTGGGTGGCTCAGTGGGTTAAGCCTCTGCCTTCGGCTCAGGTCATGATCTCAGGGTCCTGGGATCGAGCCCCGCATCGGGCTCTCTGCTCATCAGGGAGCCTGCTTCCTCCTCTCTCTCTGCCTGCCTCTCTCCCTACTTGTGATCTCTCTCTGTCAAATAAATAAACAAAATCTTTAAAAAAGCAAGCAAGCAAGCAAACCTGTAGTAAAATTCATCAAGCATTTGTTTACATCATATAATTCGCACACATTCTCAAGCTAGGAAAGCAACTTGGCAATTTGTATGAACACCCAGATGTCTCTACTCTCTGGCCTCGTGACCTCACTGCAGTGAAATAGCCCAAAAAATCACTCTCAGTGAGAAAAAGCCATATGTACTACAAAGTTTGTTCCTACATTTCTGTAATAGAAACAGCCTGAACACTTAACAAAGGAATTGGTAAGATCAATTACTAAACCCCGACTCGATGCAAGAGGGTTCACGGAGTCACGTAAAATAAGAACTATTTTAAAAATATGGAGA
>PISX010007330.1:64864-90093 GCA_004024625.1 Mellivora capensis | reverse complement strand
CTCCTACACTGTTGGTGGGAATGCAAGCTGGTGCAACCGCTCTGGAAAACAGCGTGGAGGTTCCTCAAAAAGTTGAAAATAGAACTACCCTATGACCCAGCAATTGCACTACTGGGTATTTACCCTAAAGATACAAACGTAGTGATCCGAAGGGGCACGTGCACCCGAATGTTTATAGCAGCAATTTCTACAATAGCCATGCTATGGAAAGAACCTAGATGTCCATCAACAGATGAATGGATAAAGAAGAGGTAGTATATATACACAATGGAATACTATGCAGCCATCAAAAGAAATGAAATCTTGCCATTTGCAACGACGTGGATAGAACTAGAGGGTATCATGCTTAGTGAAATAAGTCAATCAGAGAAAGACAACTATCATATGATATCCCTGATATGAGGAAGTGGAGATGCAACATGGGGGGTTAGAGGGGTAGGAAAAGAAGAAAAGAAACAAGATGGGATTGGGAGGGAGACAAACCATAAGTGACTCTTAATCTCACAAAACAAACTGAGGGTTGTGGGGGGGAGGGGGGTCGGGAAAGGGGGGTGGGGTAATGGACATTGGGGAGGGTATGTGCTATGGCAGTGCTGTGAAGTGTGTAAACCTGGCGATTCACAGACATGTACCCCTGGGGATAAAAATACTTTATATGTTTATAAAAAATAGAAGAAATTATTTAAAAAAACTGTAAAATAAGTAACAAATGGCAATAAACATACCTATCAAAAATTACTTTGAATGTGAACAGACTAAATGCTCCAACAAAAAACACAGAATAACTGAATGGATAAAAAGCAAGGCCCATCTATATGCTGCCTACAAAAGACTCACTTCATACCTAAAGACACATACAGACTGAAAATAAAGGAATGGGAAAACATTTACCATGGAATTTGGAGTAGCAATTCTCATACTAGACAAAAAGGACTTTATTTTTTTATTTTTATTTTTTTAGAGAATTAGAAATATTTTATTATTTAAATATATCGATTTGCAATCTTTTAATAACAAATCACTATTACAATATTACAAGCAGTGTACATTTCCTTTTGTAAAATACTGTATGTCCTTGTTGATTAGCCAATATTAAGAATGTGATATGGAGAGATGACAAAAAAATTCCTCTTTTCAAAGTACTTTAAAATTTTTTTTTTAAGTTTATTTATTTGTTCGAGAGAGAGGGAGAGAGAGTGAGCACAGGCAGGCAGAGCAGCAGGCAGAGGCAGAGGGAGAAGCAGGCTCCCCGCAGAGCAAGGAGCCCGATGTGGGACTCAATCCCAGGACCCTGGGATCATGACCTGAGCTGAAGGCAGCCGCTTAACCGACTGAGCCACCCAGGCGTCCCTCAAAGTACTTTTAAAATAGAATATTTTGTTGGACTCATGCCTTCACAATCAATTTTTCCAAGATATCTTTGTGAAACATATCTAAAGCTATAATTTGCTTTTAACAGAAAAATATTTTTATATGAAAACAAGCTTATTATTTGTGACTAACACATTTCCCTTCAACTGATAAAGCAATGGTTTCCTTTGCTCTCAGAGAATGTGTCAAAAAGTAATTCATAGATTTTTTTAAGTGTTTTTTTCATAACGTTCTTCACTTTAATATTTTAAGGGGATATTTTCAATATTTTTCAACCATATCCTACATTTGACTAGAATAAGTAACAATACTACTTGAGAGATCAATGTGTGTGGTTGGAATGGTAGTGTTAAAAATGAGTAACATGAAACTCAGATCTATTTTTTTATATTTGAGGACAAAATTTGTGTTAATTTGAGTCTGGCATATAGGCTTTGCAAAAACAATGTTGTTTTTTTTAAATTCTTATTTATTTTTTATTTTTTATTAACATATAATGTATTATTAGCCCCAGGAGTACAGGTCTGTCTGTGAATTGCCAGGTTTACACACTTCATAGCACTCACCATAGCACATACCCTCCCCCAATGTCCATAACCCCACCCTCCTATCCCTACCCTCCTCCCTCCAGCAACCCTCAGTTTGTTTTGTAAGATTAAGAGTCTCTTACGGTTTGTCTCCCTCCTAATCCCAGCTTGTTTCATTTTTTCCTTCCCTACACCCCAAACCCCCCATATTGCCTCTTAAATTCTTCATATCAGGGAGATCATATGATAATTGTCTTTCTCTGATTGACTTATTTCACTCAGCATAATACCCTCTAGTTCCATCCACATAGTTCAAATAGCAAGATTTCATTTCCTTTGATGGCTGTGTAGTAATCCATTATATATATACCATATGTTCTTTATCCATTCATCTGTTGATGGACATCTAGGTTCTTTCCATAGTTTGGCTATTGTGGACATTGCTGCTATAAACATTCGGGTGCACGTGCCCCTTCAGATCACTACATTTGTATCTTTAGGGTAAATACCCAGTACTACATTTGCTGGGTCATAGAGTAGCTCTATTTTTAACTTTTTGAGGAACCTCCATGCTATTTTCCAGAGTGGTTTCCAGCTTGCATTCCCACCAACAGTTGTAGGAGGGTTCCCCGTTCTCCACGTCCTTGCCAGCATCTGTTGTTATCTGACTTGTTAATTTTAGCCACTCTGACTGGTGTGAGATGGTATCTTATTGTGGTTTTGATTTATATTTCCCTGATTCCGAGTAATGTGGAGCACTTTTTCACGTGTCTATTGGCTATCTGGATGTCTTCTTTGCAGGAATTTCCTTTCATGACTTCTGCCCATTTCTTGATTGGATTATTAGTTCTTTGGGTGCTGAGTTTTATAAGTTCTTTATAGATTTTGGATACTAGCCCTTTATCTGATATGTCATTTGCGAATATCTTCTCCCATTTTGTCAGTTGTCTTTTGGTTTTGTTGACTGTTTCCTTTGCTGTGCAAAAGCTTCTGATCTGGATGAAGTCCCAATAGTTCATTTTTGCCCTTGCTTCCCTTGCATTTGGCAATGTTTCTAGGAAGAAGTTGCTGCAGCTGAGGTCGAAGAGGTTGCTGCCCGTGTTTTCCTCAAGGATTTTGATGGATTCCTTTCTCACATTGAGGTCCCTCATCCATTTTGATCTATTTTTGTGTGTGGTGTAAGGAAATGGTCCAGTTTCATTTTTCTGCATGTGGCTTCCAATTTTCCCAACACTATTTGTTGAAGAGATTGTCTTTTTTCCATTGGACATTCTTTCCTGCTTTGTCGAAGATTAGTTGGCCATAGAGTTGAGGGTCTATTTCTGGGCTCTCTATTCTGTTCCATTGATCTATGTGTCTGTTTTTGCGCCAGTACCATACTGTCTTGATGATGACAGCTTTGTAATAGAGCTTGAAGTCTGGAATTGTGATGTCTCCAACTTTGACTTTCTTTTTCAACATTCCTCTAGCTATTCGAGGTCTTTTTTGGTTCCATATAAATTTTAGGATTATTTGTTCTATTTATTCGGAAAAAAATTGATGGTATTTTGATAGTGATTGCATTAAACATGTAGATTGCTTTAGGTAGCATAGACATTTTCACAATATTTGTTCTTCCAATCCAGGAGCATGGAACATTTTTCCACTTCTTTGTGTCTTCCTCAATTTCTCTTATGAGTACTTTATAGTTTTCTGAGTACAGATTCTTTGCCTCTTAATTAGGTTTATTCCTAGGTATCTTACCGTTTTGGGTGCAATTATAAGTGGGATTGACTCCTTAATTTCTCTTTCTTCTGTCTTGTTGTTGGTGTAGAGAAATGCAACTGATTTCTGTGCGTTGATTTAAATCCTGACACTTTACTGTACAAGTTCTGGCAGATTTGGAGTGGAGTCTTTTGGGTTTTCCACATACAGTATCATATCATCTGCAAAGAGTGATAGTTTGACTTCTTCTTTGCTTTAATTTGCCTTTAATATCTTTTTGTTGCCTGCTGAGGCTCGAACTTTCGGTACTATGTTGAATAGCGGTGCTGATAATGGACATCCCTGCTGTGTTCCTGCCTTAGCGGAAAAGCTCTCAGTTTTTCTCCATTGAGTATGATATTCGCTGTGGGTTTTTCATAGATGACTTTGATGATATTGAGGTATGTACCCTCTATCTCTACACTTTGAAGAGTTTTAATCAGGAAGGGATGCTGTACTTTGTCAAATGCTTTTTCAGCATCTATTGAGAGTATCATATAGTTCTTGTTCTTTATTAATGTATTGTATCACATTGATTGATTTGCGGATGTTGAACCAACCTTGCAGCCCTGGAATAAATCCCACTTGGTCGGGGTGAATACTCCTTTTAATGTACTGTTGGATCCTACTGGCTAGTATTTTGGTGAGAATTTTCACATCTGTGTTCATCAAGGATATTGGTATGCAATTCTCTTTTTTGATGGGGTCTTTGTCTGGTTTGGGGATCAAGGTAATGCTGGCCTCATAAAATGAGTTTGGAAGTTTTCCTTCCATTTCTTCTATTTTTTCGAACAGTTTCAGGAGAATAGGAATTAAGTCTCCTTTAAATGTCTGGTAGAATTTCCCCTGGGAAGATTCTGGCCCTGGGCTCTTCTTTGTTGGGAGATTTTTGATGACTGCTTCAAACTCCTTACTGGTTATGGGTCTGTTCAGGTTTTCTATTTCTTCCTGGTTCACTTTTGGTAGTTTATACGTCTCTAGGAATGCAACCATTTCTTCCAGATTGTCGAATTTGCTGGCATACAGTTGCTCATAATATGTTCTTATAATTGTTTGTATTTCTTTGGTGTTGGTTGTGATCTCTGCTCTTTCATTCATGATTTTATTTATTTGGGTTCTTTCTCTTTTCTTTTTGATAAGTCTGGCCAGGGGTTACCAATCTTATTAATTCTTTCAAAGAACCAGCTCCTAGTTTCGTTGATTTGTTCTACTGTTCTTTTGGTTTCTATTTCATTAATTTCTGCTCTGATCTTTATTATTTCTCTTCTACCACTGGGTTTAGGCTTTGTCCAGCTCCATTAGGTGCAGGGTTAGGTTGTGTATTTGAGACCTTTCTTGTTTCTTGAGAAAGGCTTGTATAGCTATATATTTTCCTCTCAGGACTGCCTTTGCAGTGTCCCACAGATTTTGAACAGTTGTGTTTTCATTATCATTTGTTTCCATGAAATTTTTCAATTCTTCTTTAATTTCCTGGTTGACCCATTCATTCTTTAGTAGGATGCTCTTTAGCCTCCATGTATTTAGGTTCTTTCCAAATTTCCTCTTGTGATTGCATTTGAGTTTTAAAACACTGTGGTCCAAAAATATACGGGGAATGATCCCAGTCTTTTGGTACCAGTTGAGACCTGATTTGTGACCCAGGATGGGATATATTCTGGAGAATGTTCCATGTGCACTAAAGAAGAATGTGTATTCTGTTGCTTTGGGAGGGAATGTTCTGAATAAATCTGTGATGTCCATCTGGTCCAGTGTGTCATTTAAGGCCTTTATTTCCTTGTTGATCTTTTGCTTTGATGATCTGTCCATTTCAGTGAGGGGAGTGTTAAAGTCCCCTACTATTATTGTATTATTGTCAGTGTGTTTTTTTGATTTTGTTATTAATTGGTTTATATAGTTGGCTGCTCCCATGTTAGGGGCATGGATATTTAAAATTGTTAGATCTTCTTGTTGGACAGACCCTTTGAGTATGATAGTGTCCCTCCTCATCTCTTATTATAGTCTTTGGCTTAAAAATCTAATGTATCTGATATAAGGATTGCCACCCCAGCTTTCTTTTTATATCCATTAGCATGATAAATTGTTTTCCATCCCCTCACTTTAAATCTTGAGGTGTCTTTGGGTCTAAAATGAGTATCCTGGATACACCATATTGATAGTTTTTGGTTTTTTTATCCATTCTGTTACCCTGTGTCTTTTGATTGGGGCATTTAGCCCATTAACATTCAGGGTAACTATTGAGAGATATGAATTTAGTGCCATTGTATTGCCTGTAAGGTGACTGTTACTGTATATTGTCTCTTCCTTTCTTGTCTACTACTTTTAAGTTCTCTCTTTGCTTAGAGGACCTCTTTCAATACTTCCTGTAGAGCTGGGTTGGTGTTTACAAATTCTTTTAGTTTTTGTTTGTCCTGGAAGCTTTTTCTCTCTCCTTCTATTTTCAATGATAGCCTAGCTGGATATGGCATTCTTGGCTCATGATTTTATCATTTAGTGCTCGAAATGTATCATGCCAGTTCTTTCTGGCCTGCCAGGTCTCTGTGGATAAGTCTGCTGCCAATCTAATATTTTTACAATTGTATGTTACAGACTTTTTGCCCCAGGCTGCTTTCAGGATTTTCTCTTTGTTACTAAGACTTGTTAAGTTTTACCATTAGATGTGGACCTATTCTTACTGATTTTGAGGGGGGTTCTCTGTGCCTCCTGGATTTTGATGTTTGTTCCCTTTGCCATATTAGGCAAATTCTCTACAATAATTCACTCCAATATACCTTCTGCCCGCCCCCCCCCCGCCTTTCTTCTTCTTCTTCTGGAATCCCAATTATTCTAATATCGTTTCATCTTATGGTATCATTTATCTCTTGAATTCTCCCCTTGTGGTCCAGTAGTTGTTTGTCTCTCTTTCGCTTAGCTTCTTTTTTCTCCGTCATTTGGTCTTCTATGTCACTAATTCTGTCTTCTGCCTTATTTATCCTAGCAGTAAGAACCTTCATTTTTTATTGCACCTCACTAATAGCTTTTTAGATTTCAGCTTGGTTAGATTTTAGTTCTTTTATTTCTCAGAAAGGGCTTTTATTTCTCCAGACAGGGTTTCTCTAATATCTTCCATGCCTTTTTTCTCTATATCCTCTCGAATACTTGTTACTTCTTTTGTTTTTTTATTTCAGTCATTCTGACAGGTGATATCTTATTGTGGTTTTAATTTGCATTTCCCTGATGATGAGTGATGTTGAGCATCTTTTCATGTGTCTATTGGCCATCTGTATGTCTTTAGAAAAATGTCTATTGATATTCTCTCCCCATTTTTAAATTGGATTGTTTGGGTTTTTTTGGTATTGAGTTATATAAATTATATAAATTCTTTATAATTGTTACAATTATCCAGGCAATGGCTCCATTGGAGAAGACTGTTAGAGTGGCAACATAGAATCTCTAAGGGTGGAAGTGAGGGCTGATCTGGTAGTACTTAAATATGCTATCAATGAGATCCAATCTAATCTAAATACTCTAACAGCTAGGGTAAATGGGGCAGAAGATTGAATTAGTGATCTAGAAGACAAGCTGATAGAAGAGAAGGATCAGGAGGAGGCCGGGAACAAACATCTTAGAAGCCATGAAAACAAAAATTAGGGGAAAAAATGACGCCATGAAATGTTCCTATGTCAGAATTACTGGGATCCCTGAGGAGGTGGAGAAAGAGAGAAGACTAGAAGATATAGTTGAACAAATTCTGGATGAAAATTTCCCTAATCTGTGGAATGGAACAAGTGTTCACGTCCTAGAGGCAGAGATCTCGGATACCGCCAAGATCAACAAGTCTAGAAAGACCTCCAGACACTTAATTGTGAAATACACAAATCATAAATTCAGAGTGGAGGTGTTAAGGGAAGTTAGGGGGAAGAGATTCCTTATGTACAGAGGAAGGACCATCAGAATAAACATCAGACCTGTTCACAGAAACCTGGCAAGCAAGAAAGGACTGGCAAGACATATTCAGGGCACAAAATGAGAACAACATGCAGCAAAGAAACTTTATCCAGCAAGGCTGACATTCAGAATGGTTGAAGAAATAAAGAGCTTCTACGACTGGTAAGGTTTAAAAGATTATGTGACTGGCACTACAAGAAAGATTATGTAGCTCGCACTACAAGAAATATTAAGGGGGGTTTCTATAAAAGAAGAAAGAACCCAAGAGTGGCATAGAACAGAAATTTACAGAGACAATCTATAGAAACAAGGACACAGGCAACATGATGTCAATGAAAATGTATCTTTCAATAATCACTCTCAATGTGAATGGCCTAAATGCTCCTATAAAATGGCACAGGGTTGCAGACTGGATAAAATGACAGGACCCATCCATATGCTGTCTACAAGAGACACATTTGGAAACTAAAGAGACATCCAGACTGAAAGTGAAGGGACGGAGAACCATCTTTCACACCAACAGGCCTCAAAAAAAAGCTGAGGTAGCAATTCTCATATCAGATAAATTAGATTTTAAGCTGAAGACTGTAGTCAGAGATACAGAAGGACACTACATCATTTTTAAAGGGACTATCCACCAAGAAGATCTAACAATTGTAAATATTTCTGCCCCCAACATGGGAGCAGCCAACTACATAAGCCAACTGTTAATCAGAACAAAAAGTCATAATAATATGAATACATTAATTATACGGGATCTTAACACACCACTTTCAGCAATAGATCATCAAGCAGAAAATCAACAAAGAAACAAGAACTTTGAATGACACATTGGACCAGATGGACCTCATAGATATATATAGAACATTTCACCCCAGAACAAAAGAATACTTGTTCTTCTGAAGCACACATGGAGCTTTCTCCAGAATACTGGAGTCCACGTACTGTGTCACAAATCAGGGCTCAACCAATACCAAAAGATAGATTATTCCCTGCTTATTCTCAGATCATAATGCTTTGAAACTGGAGCTCAATCACAAGGAAAAGTTTGGAAAGAACTCAAAGACCTAGAAGCTAAAGACCACCACGTTGCTTAAGAATGGTTGAATCAACCAGGAGATCAAAGAAGAACTTAAGCAATTCATGGAAACCAATGAGAATGAAGACACTTCGGCCCAAAACCTATGGGATATGGCAAAGGTGGTCCAAAGGGGGAAATACATAGCCATTCCAGCCTCACTCAAAAAAATAGAAAAATCCTGAATATACCAACTCTCTTTACACCTTAAAGAACTGGAGAATCAACAACAAATTAAGACTACCCCATGATAAGAAGGGAAATAATTAAGATTAGAGCAGAGATCAATGAGTTAGGAACTAGAGATACAGTAGAACACATCAACGAAACTAGAAGCTGGTTCTTTGAAAGAATTAATAAGATCGATAAACCCCTGACCAAAATAATCCAAAAGAAAAGAGAAATTAATAAATTATAAAACTATGAATGAAAAGAGACAGAACACGACTATCACTAGGGAAATAGAAACAATAATCAGAAATTATTATCAAAACTAATATGCCAATAAGTTTAGAAACCTAGACGAAATGGATGCATTCCTAGAAACCTATAAACTTCCAAGACTGAAACAGGAAGGAAATGACAACCTGAATAGATGAATATCTAGTAATGAGATTGAAGCAGTGATCAAAAACGTCTCAAAAAACAAGAGTCTAGGACCTGACGGATTCCCTGGGAAATTCTACCAAACATTCAAAGAAGAAATAATACCTATTCTTCTGAAGCTGTTTCAAAATATAGAAACAGAAGGAAACTTCCAGACTCTTTCTATGAAGCCAGCATTTTCTTGATCCCTAAACCAGGGAAAGACTTGATCAAAAAGGAGAAATTCAGACCAAAACCCCTGATGAATATGGATCCCAAGATCCTCAATAAGATCCCAGCTAACAGGATGAAACAATACATTAAAAAGATTATCCACTATGACCAGGTGGAATTTATCCCTGGGATGCAAGTATGGTTCAACATTTGCAAATCAATCAATGTGATAGAACAAATCAATAAGAGAAGAGAGAAGAACCACATGGTCCTCTCAACTGATGCAGAGAAAGCACTTGACAAGATACAGCATCGTTCCTGATTTAAAACTGCTCAAAGTATAGGGATAGAGGGAACATTCCTCAACTTCATAAAATCTACCTATGAAGAACCCATGGCGAATATCATTCTCAATGGAGAAAAACTGACAGCCTTCCCACTGAGATCAGGAACACGACAAGGATGCCCACTTGCTCTACTGTTGTTCAACATAGTACTGAAGTCCTAACAACAGCAATCAGACAACAAAAAGAAATAAAAGGTATTCAAATTGGCAGAGAAGAAGTCAAACTCTCTCTCTTTACATATGACATGATACTTTATATGGAAAACCCAAAAAGATTCCACACCCAAACTACCAGAACTCATACAGCAATTCAGTAATGTTGTAGGATAGAAAATCAATGCACAGAAATCAGTTGCTTTCTTATACACTCACAATGAAAATATAGAAAGGGAAATTAGACAATCTATTCTATTTACTATAGCATGAAGAACCATAAGATACCTTGGAATAAACCTAACCGAAGAGGTAAAGGATCTGTTTTGAGGAACTAGAGAACACTCATGAAAGAAATTGAAGAAGACATAAAAAGATAGAAAAGCAGTCTATGCTCATGGATCAGAAAAATAAACATTGTTAAAATGTCTATACTGCCCAGAGAAATCTACACTTTCAATGCCATCCTGATCAAAATTCCACAAGCATTTTTCAGAGTGCTGGAACAAATACTAAAATTTGTATGGAACCAGAAAAGATCCCGAATTGCCAAGGAAATGTTGAACAAGAAAAAACTGAGGACATCACATTGTCTGATTTCAAGCTATATTGCAAAGCTATGATCACTACGACAGCATGGTACTGGCACAAAAACAGAGACATAGACCAGTGGAACAGAATAGAGAGCCCAGATAAGGATCCTCAACTCTATGGTCAACTAATCTTTGACAAAGCAGGAAAAAAATATCCAGTGGAAAAAAGACAGCCTCTTCAATAAATGGTGCTGGGAAAATTGGACAGCTATGTATAGAAAAATGAAATTCGACCATTCTCTTACACCATTCATAAAGATAAACTCGAAATGGATGAAAGACTTCAATGTGAGGCAGGAATCTATCAAAATCCTAGAGGAGAACACAGGCAGTATCCTCTTTGACACTGGCCACAGAAACTTCTTTCAAGACATGTCTCCAAAGGCAAAGGAAACAAAAGCAAAAATAAACTTTTGGGACTTCATCAAGATCAAAAGCTTCTGCACAGCAAAGGAAAGAGTCAACAAAACAAAGAGGCAACCCACGGAATGGGAGAAGATATTTGCAAATGACAGTACAAAAGGTTGATATCCAGGATCTATAAAGAACTTCTCAAACTCAACATACACAAAACAGATAATCATATCAAAATATGGGCAGAAGGTATGAACAGACACTTCTCCAATGAAGACATACAAATAGCTATCAGACACATGAAAAAATGTTCATTATCATTAGTCATTATGGAAACTGAAATCAAAACCACATTGAGATAACACCTTACAGCAGTTAGAATGGCCAAAATTAACAGGACAGGAAACAACGTGTGTTGGAGAGGATGTGGAGAAAAGGGAACCCTCTTACACTGTTGGTGGGAATGCAAGTTGGTGCAGCCACTTTGGAAAACAGTGTGGAGATTCCTCAAAAATTTAAAAATAGAATTACCCTATGATCCTGCAATTTCACTACTGGGTATCTACCTGAAAGATACAAATGTGGTGAAAAGAAGGGCCATATGTACCCCAATGGTCACAGCAGCAATGGGCACAATCGCCAAAATGGGGAAAGAGCCAAGTTGCCCTTCAACAGATGAATGGATAAAGAAGATATGGTCCATATATACAATGGAATACTATGACTCCATCAGAAAGGATTAATACCCAACTTTTATATCAACATGGATGGGACTGGAAGAGATTATGCTGAGTGAAATAAGTCAAGCAGAGAGAGTCAATTATCATATGGTTTCACTTGTGCAGCACAAGGAATAACATGGAGGAGATTAGGAGAAGGAAAGGAAAAGTGAATTGGGGGAAATCGGAGGAGAGACGAAGCATGAGAGACTGTGGACTATGAGAAACAAACTGAGGGTTTTGGAGGGGAGTGAGGGTGGAAGGATTGGCAAGCCTGGTGGTAGGTATTAAGGAGGGCACGTATTGCATGGAGCACTGGGTGTGGTGCACAAAAAAATGACTCCTGGAACACTGGAAAAAAAAAAGAAACAAAACAAACTAAAAGAGACAAACCTCAAGACTCTTAAATACAGAGAATAAGCTGGTGGTTTCAGGTATGGGTGATATTTGTGAAAGGGATTAAGAGTAAATTTATCATAATGTTCACTCAATAATGTATAGAATTGTTGAATCATTATATTGTATACCTAAAACTAATATAACACTGTATGTTAATTATATTTGAATGAAAAAATTAATTAATTTTTAATATATTATAATCATATATCTTTTCTGACCACAACTAGATATGAAAACAGAAATCAATTCCAAGAAAAAAGTTTTGGGCAAAACAAACACTTAGAATCTAAACAACATGTTCCTGAACAACCAGTCAACAAGAAGTCAAAGAGGAAATTAAAAAATACATGGCAACAAAAATAAATAAATAAATAAAAATCTCAAATAAATATCTAAACTTACAACCAAAAGAAGTAGAACAAATGAAGCCCAAAGTTAGTAAAAGAAATTATAAAGATGAGACACAAATAAGTAAAACAAAGATTTAAAAAATAAAAAATAGGGGCACCTGAGTGGCTCAGTGGGTTAAAGCCTCTGCCTTCAGCTTGGGTCATGATCCCAGGGTCCTGGGATCAAGCCCCACATCGGGCTCTCTGCTCTGCGAGGAGCCTGCTTCCTCCCATCTCTCTGCCTGCCTCTCTGCCTACTTGTGATCTCTGTCTGTCAAATAAATAAATAAAATCTTTAAAAAAATAAAAAATAAACTAAGATCTGGTTCTTTAAAAAGACAAAATTGATAAGCCTTTAGCAAGGATAGTCAAGAAATAAACAAACAGGACGCAAATAAATAAAACACAAAGAGTAGTTACAAGCACCACCACAGCAATACAGAAGATTTTAAGAGACTGCTACAAAAAAATAATATGCCAATGAACTGGACAACCTAGAAGAAAATAACAAATTCCTAAAACATAAAAATTTCCAAACTTAATCAAGAAGAAATGGAAAATGTGAACAGACTGATTACTAGTAGCAAAATTAAATCAGTGCTCAAAAACTTCAAACAAACAAGTCTTAGACCAGACAACTTTGCAAGTGAATTCTACCAACATTTAAAGAAAAGTTAATACCTATCCTTCTCAAAATATGCCAAAAAATTGAAGAGGAGAATTACCCCAGTACCAAAACATGACAAAAACACCACAAAAAAAAAAAAAAAAAAAAAAACCTACTATTCAATATCCCTGATGAATATAGATGCAAAAATCTTCAAGAAAATATTAGCAAACTAAATTCACTAATACATTTAAAGGATCATTCACTGTGAAAACTGGGATTTATTCCAGATGTGCAAAAATGGTTTAATATCCAGAAATCAATCATGCTAAATAAGTTAACAGAATGAAGGGTAAAAATCATATTAATATCTCAACAGATGCAGAAGAGTATTAGAATTCAACAGCCATTCATGATAAAAACTTAACAAAGTGGGTATAGAGGAAACATACCTCAACATAATAAAGACTATATATGACAAACTCACAGCTAACATCATACTTAATGGTAAAGAGCTGAAAGCTCTCCCTGTGAGGTCAAGACAAAGATGTCTACTCTTGCCACTTGTACTGTAAGTCCTGGCCACAATAATCAGACAAGAAAATGAAATAAATATTCAAATTGGTAAAGAAGTAAAATTGTCATTATGTGCAGATGACATGATACTATAGAAAGAAAACCTTAAGGACTTCACCAAAAAACTGTAAGAACAAAGAATGAATCAGTAAAGCTGTAGGGTACAAAATTAATATACAGAAATATGTTCTGTCTCTCTACACTAATAATGAACTAGCAGAAAGAGAAATTAAGAAAGCAATCCAATCTTCATCAAGATCAAAAGCTTCTGCACACCAAAGGAAAAAGTCAACAAAACAAAGAGGCAACCCACGGAATGTGAGAAGATATTGCAAATGACAGTACAGACAAAAGGTTGATATCCAGGATCTATAAAGAACTTCTCAAACTCAACACACACAAAACAGATAATCATATAAAAAAATGGGCAGATGATATGAACAGACACTTCTCCAATGAAGACATACAAATGGCTATCAGACACATGAAAAAATGTTCATCATCACTAGCCATCAGGGAGATTCAAATTAAAACCACATTGAGATACCAGCTCACACCAGTTAGAATGGCCAAAATTAACAAACAGGATACAACGTGTGTTGGAGAGGATGTGGAGAAAGGGGAACCCTCTTACACTGTTGGTGGGAATGCAAGTTGGTGCAGCCACTCTGGAGAACAGTGTGGAGATTCCTCAAGAAATTAAAAATAGAGCTTCCCTATGACTCTGCAATTGCACTAGTGGGTATTTACCCCAAAGATACAGATGTGGTGAAAAGAAGGGCCATCTGTACCCCAATGTTTATAGCAGCAATGGCCACGGTCGCCAAACTGTGGAAAGAACCAAGATGCCCTTCAACGGACGAATGGATAAGGAAGATGTGGTCCATATATACAATGGACTACTATGACTCCATCAGAAATGATGAATACCCAACTTTTGTAGCAACATGGACGGGACTGAAAGAGATTATGCTGAGTGAAATAAGTCAAGCAGAGAGAGTCAATTATCATATGGTTTCACTTATTTGCGGAGCATAACAATTAACATGGAAGACATGGGGAGATGGAGAGGAGAAGGGAGTTGAGGGAAATTGGAGGGGGAGGTGAACCATGAGAGACTATGGACTCTGAAAAACAACCTGAGGGTTTTGAAGGGGTTGGGGGTGGGAGGTTGGGGGAGCCAGGTGGTGGGTATTATGGAGGGCACGTATTGCATGGAGCACTGGGTGTGGTGCAAAAACTATGAATTCTGTTACACTGAAAAGAAATTTTTAAAAAATTGTTAGGTAATCAGCTTTGAGCCAGTAACTCAAATCCAACAGGCAAGTGAACTGCTTTGCAACTTATGTTGATAGTTTGTTTGATTAATTGACAATATGGTACACTTCATCTATAATAAAGTGAGAAGGATCCATAAAAAAAAAAGAAAGCAATCCCATTTACAATTGTACCTAAAAGAATAAAATACCTAAGAGTAAATTTAATCATGGACATAAAAGACCTGTACTCTGAAAACTAGAAGACACTGATAAAAGAAACTGAAGATGACACATATAAATGGAAAGATATTACAGGCTTAAGGATTGGAAAAACTAATATTGTTACTTTAATATATAACTCATACTCCTCAAAGCAATCTACAGATTCAAAGTAATCTATCAAAATATCAATAGCATTTTTCACAGAAAGAGAATAATCCTAAAATTTGTATGGAACCATGAAAGATCCTAAATAGGCAAAGCAATCTTGAGAAAAAACAACAAAGCTGGAGGTATCATATTCCCAGATTTCAAACTATTCTACAAAGCTAAAGTAGTCAAAATGGTATGGTACTATCATAAAAATAGGTATATAGGGACGCCTGGGTGGCTCAGTTGGTTGAGCGACTGCCTTCAGCTCAGGTCATGATCCTGGAATTCCGGGATCGAGTCCCGTATCGGGCTCCCAGCTCCACGGGGAGTCTGCTTCTCCTTCTGACTTTCTCCTCGATCATGCTCTCTCTCACTGTCTCTCTCTCTCTCAAGTAAATAAATAAAATCTTTAAAAAAAATAGGTATATAGATCAACATAATACCTAGATAAACCCAAGCTTCTATGGCCAATTAATCTATGACAAGGGAGGCAAGAATATACAATGGGGGAAAAGACAGTTTCCTTAATAAATGCTCCTGGGAAAAGTTGAGAGCTATATGCAAAAGAATGAAACTAGATCGCTTTCTTACATCATACAAAAATAAACTTAAAATGGATTATAAACCTAAATGTAAGACCTGAAACCATAAAACTCCTTGAAGAAACATAGGCATTAGACTCCTGGACATCAGTCTTGGCAATATTTTTTTTTTAAGTTTGTCTCCTCTGGCAAGAAAAACAAAAGCAAAAACAAACAACTGGGACTACATCAAACTAAAAGGCTTTTGCAAAGAAAAGGAAACCATCAACAAAGTGAAAAGGCAACCTACTGAATGAGAGGACATATTTGCAAATAATATATCCAATAAGTGGCTAATATCCAAACTCTACAATGAACTTACACAACTCAACACCAAAACTAAACCAATCTGATAAAAAAAAAAAAAAGGGCAGAGGATCTATATAGACACTTTTCCAAAGAAGACATACAGATGGCCAACAGACACATGAAAATATGCTCAACATCACTAACCTTCAGGGAACTAGAAATCAAAACCATAATGAAATTATCACTGTTACTGGTGGTAGAGTCTGCATTGTGTGAATGGAGGTTTTGATTCTTGGATTTCCCATGAAAGATTTAAGTGAGGATCCATGCTCAAAAAGACAGCTAGAGAAAGGCAGCAAGTATGAAGCAGTTTATTATGGACACTACACTGTCAAGAAGGGAGAATGGGCAGGCCCAGAAGTGGCAACTGCACTGGGGCTAGGGCTGTTTTTTCTTTTAATATTTGCAGAAGTTATGGGTCATGACCATCTTCCCCCCCTTGGAGGGTAGAAGTGTTGAAACCACAATGTAAATATACTATAATGAAGCTATAGGTTACCCTGGGCAGAGGTTGAAGAGGAAAGCACATGTTCTGTACCTGGGGCTCTTGGTCTGTCAGCCCTGGGGTGTTGCAAGCCATGAGGTCAGGATGGCAAAAGCCAAAAGTCAGGGTGTTGTGCTGTCAGCATTCTAACATGTCACCTATTTATTACCACCTTTGCCTCCAGCTGAAGTCTTAACTAGTTGCCTACTCTATGGTCCCCTCACAAAAGTTAGAATGGCTAGTATCAAAAGAGAATAAATAACAAGTCGGTGTGCATGTGGAAAAAAGGGAACCCTCATGTACTATTGGTGGAAATGTAAATTGAGGCAGACACTTTGGAAGTTTGTACTTATTAACCCCATTCATCTATTTTGCTCATAGGTAGGCGGCCACCTTCACCCCCACCCCTCCGGCAATCAACAGTTTGTACTCTATATTTAAGAGTGGAAATGATTAGGTTTATTCCCAGGTATCTTATGGTTCTTGGTGCTATAGTAAAAGGAATCGATTCTCTAAATTCCCTTTCTGTATTTTCATTGTTAGTGTATAAGAAAGCCACTGATTTTTGTACATTGACTTTGTATCCTGCCACATTACTGAATTGCTGTATGAGTTCTAGTAGTTTGGGGTGGAGTCTTTTGAGTTTTCCATATAAAGTATCATGTCATCTGCGAAGAGAGAGAGTTTGACTTCTTCATTGCCAATTTGGATACCTTTTATTTCTCCTTGTTGTCTGATTGCTGTTGCTAGGACTTCTAATACTATGTTGAACAAGAGTGGTGAGAGTGGGCATCCTTGTCATGTTCCTGATCTCAATGGGGAGGCTGTGAGCTTCTTCCCACTGAGGATGATGTTTGCTGTGGGTCTTTCATAGACAGATTTTATGAAGTTCAGAAATGTTCCCTCTATCCCTATACTTTGAAGCGTTTTAATCAGGAACGGATGCTGGATTTTGTCAAATGCTTTTCTGCATCAATTGAGAGGACCTTGTGGTTCTTCTCTCTTCTCTTATTGATTTGTTCTATCACATTGATTGATTTGTGAATGTTGAACCATCCTTGTAACCCAAGGATGAATCCCACCTGGTCATGGTGGATAATCTTTTTAATGTGCTGTTGGATCCTGTTTGCTAGAATCTTGTTGAGAATCTTAGCATCTATATTCATCAGTGATACTGGTCTGAAATTCTCCTTTTTGGTGTGGTCTTTGCCTGGTTTGGGGATCAGGGTAATATTGTCTTCATAAAAAGAGTCTGGAAGTTTTACTTCTGCTTAAATTTTTTGAAACAGCTTCAGGAGAACAGGTGTTATTTCTTTTTTGAAAGTTTGGTAGAATTCCCCCAGAGAATCCGTCAGGTCCTGGGCTCTTGTTTTTTGGGAGGTTTTTGATCACTGCTTCGATCTCGTTACTAGATATCGGTCTATTCAGGTTGTCAAATTCTTCGATCTCGTTACTAGATATCGGTCTATTCAGGTTCAATTTTGGGAGTTTATAGTTTTCCAGGAATGCATCCATTTCATCTAGGTTGTTTACTTATTGGCATATAACTGTTGATAATAACTTCTGATGATTGTTTCTACTTCCTTGGTGTTAGTTGTGATCTCTCCCTTTTCATTCATAATTTTATTAATTTGAGCTTTCTCTCTTTTCTTTTGGATTAGTGTGGCCAATGGTTTATCGATCTTATTGATTCAAAGAACCAGCTTCTAGTTTTGTTGATGTGTTCTACTGTATCTCTAGTTTCTACCTCATTGATCTCTGCTCTAATCTTGATTATTTCCCTTCTTGTCTGGAGTTGGTTTAATTTGTTGTTGATTTTCCAGTTCTTTAAGGTGTAGAGACAGCTGGTGTGTTCTGGAATAAACCTAACCAAAGAGGTAAAGGATCTGTACTCGAGGAACTACAGAACACTCATCAAAGAAATTGAAGAAGATACAGAAAGATGGAAGACCATTCCATGCTCTTAGATCAGAAGAATAAACATTGTTAAAATGTCTATATTGCCTAGAGAAATCTATACTTTTAATGCCATTCCGATCAAAATTCCACCGGTATTTTTCAAAGAGCTGGAGCAAATAATCCTAAAATTTGTATGGAATCAGAAGAGACCCCGAATTGCTAAGGAAATGTTGAAAAACAAAAATAAAACTGGCGGCATCACGTTACCTGATTTCAAGCTTTACTACAAAGCTGTGATCACCAAGACAGCCTGGTACTGGCATCAAAACAGACACATAGACCAATGGAAGAGAGTAGAGAGCCCAGATATGGACCCTCAACTCTATGGTCAAATAATCTTCGACAAAGCAGGAAAAAATATACAGTGGAAAAGACAGTCTCTTCAATAAATGGTGCTGGGAAAATTGGACAGCTATATGTAGAAGAATGAAACTCGACCATTCTCTTACACCGTACACAAAGATAAACTCGAAATGGTTAAAGGACCTCAACGTGAGACAGGAATCCATCAGAATCCTAGAGGAGAACATAGGCAGTACCTCTTCGATATCAGCCACAGCAACTTCTTTCAAGATATGTCTCCAAAGGCAAAGGAAACAAAAGCGAAAATGAACTTTTGGGACTTCATCAAGATCAAAAGCTTCTGCACAGTAAAGGAAAGAGTCAACAAAACAA
Organism: Mellivora capensis; assembly: GCA_004024625.1. NCBI lineage: Eukaryota > Metazoa > Chordata > Mammalia > Carnivora > Mustelidae > Mellivora > Mellivora capensis. The sequence goes on along the minus strand of PISX010007330.1, from coordinate 70,916 downwards.
AGAGGCAACCCATGGAATGGGAGAAGATATTTGCAAATGACAGTACAAAAGGTTGATATCCAGGATCTATAAAGAACTTCTTAAACTCAACACACACAAAACAGATAATCATATCAAAAAATGGGCAGAAGACATGAACAGACACTTTTCCAATGAAGACATACAAATGGCTATCAGACACATGAAAAAATGTTCATCATCACTAGCCATCAGGGAGATTCAAATTAAAACCACATTGAGACACCACCTCACACCAGTTAGAATGGCCAAAATTAACAAGACAGGATACAACGTGTGTTGGAGAGGATGTGGGGAAAGGGGAACCCTCTTACACTGTTGGTGGGAATGCAAGTTGGTGCAGCCACTCTGGAGAACAGTGTGGAGATTCCTCAAGAAGTTAAAAATAGAGCTTCCCTATGACCCTGCAATTGCACTACAGGGTATTTACCCCAAAGATACAGATGTGGTGAAAACAAGGGCCATCTGTACCCCAATGTTTATAGCAGCAATGGCCACGGTCGCCAAACTGTGGAAAGAACCAAGATGCCCTTCCACAGACGAATGGATAAGGAAGATATGGTCCATATATACAATGGACTACAATGACTCCATCAGAAAGGATGAATGCCCACCTTTTGCAGCAACATGGACAGGACTGGAAGAGATTATGCTGAGTGAAATAAGTCAAGCAGAGAGAGTCAATTATCATAAGGTTTCACTTATTTGCGGAGCATAACAAATAACATGGAAGACATGGGGAGATGGAGAGGAGAAGGGAGTTGAGGGAAATTGGGAGTGGGAGATGAACCATGAGAGACTATGGACTCTGAAAAACAACCTAAGGGTTTTGAAGGGGCTGGGGGGTGGGAGGTTGGGTGAGCCAGGTGGTGGATATTATGGAGGGCATGTATTACATGGAGCAGTGGGTGTGGTGCAAAAACTATGAATTCTGTTACGCTGAAAAGAAATAATAAAAAAAAAAAAAGAGTGGAAATGATATACATGACTTCTAGTTCTGTTCTCCAAAATAAATCTCCCACTGTATGATCTGCTTTATTTCTCCCATCTGCTCGTTGGTTCCTTATAACCAGCATGACTTAGAAGCTCATATATTATATATCCCAAAGCCTCTATCTGCCTGGGCCTTTAGGATGGTATGGAGTAGAGGCCCCAATTCCACCACCAGACAGAAAAATTCAGTCTGGGATTTTATTTAGTAAACCAAAAACATTAGGGAGTTTTATCCATCAGAGTATGTCCAGTTTAATGCATTAATTTGCCTTATGTAAGTGCAACCACAGAATCATCTACATAAGACAATGCAAAAAATGTTTTTAATTTCAATCTTGTCACTGTCTATAGGATACGAGCCAGCACTCAAATTATAGTCTCAATATATTCTGTCTAATTTTGATACATAAATTATGATACCTCTGATTACACTTTATACAAATTAAATTTTCTATAACCTTAACTAGAACATCCCATTTAAGGCAAAACTAATCAGTGGGACAAAAATCAGATGAGTGGAAGAAAAGACACTTCAAATTAATACAGAGTAGAGTATTAACCAGAAAATGTAACTCGTTGTTCTGCCTTGATCAAAGAACACTATTATTCTGCTCCAGGAAACAATTTCTCTCACTTTTCTCAGAAGTGTTCTTAAAAACGATATTATTGTGAAACCCTAGATGTACAATTTACATCAATTTCAATTTCCTTCATTATTCTGCTCAGTGATTAATAGTCTCAAGAGTAAGTAGTACACTATTCTATCAAGTTGGGGTTAATTCCTTCACCATCTGAGTGGCTCAGTAGGAAGAGGGCCTTTACATCATGACCAAAGGCATTTATTTTATAAAATTTACTTAATTTATAAAGAATTAGAGTTATTGACATGTAGATATTACTTCAGGAGAGTTTAAAATGTCTTTTACATTTACTGTAAAGTGAATGACAATCATATAACATTGAATCTAGTTAGAAATTAAATAGTTACATTAAAGTACAAGTTAAAGGGTACAGAGAATAATGAAGAGGCAGTAATGGAATACTATTTACTTAGCAAAAATGTGTTTTAGAAAATTATAATCTTTAATTCTTCATATTTTGGGATAAATGTCTAGATTGTGTTCATCAAAGTCTAACTTGAAATACGAATTTTACTTTAGAAAACAAATGAGGCCAAAAAAAATTTTCTCCAACTAGTATCATAGAATAACTTCATTAAGCTCTGAATTTTCTGTCCCTTTCTTAAAAATATCCCCACAGGGACCCTGAGATGCACAGTCATGCCCTTGCAATCTAGTACTTCATTTGATATACTCCACTGCCTTAAGTCCTTTAGATTTGATTGTTCCAAAATAATCTACTCTTTTGTGAAGTTCCCCTCTAGTACTAAATAGAAACTACTACCATTTTTTAAGTGTTTATTTAAATTACAGTTAGTTAACACACTGTAATATTAGTTTCAAGTGTACAATTTAGTGACTCAATACTTCCATGTAACATCTGGCACTCATCACAAGTGCCCTCCTTAATCCCTATCACCTATTTAACCCATTCCCCACTGACCTCCCCTCTGGTAGCCATCAGTTTGTTCTCTATAGTTAAGAGTCTGTTTCTTGGTTTTCCTCTCTTCCCCCACCCCATGTTCATTTGTTTTGTTTCTTAAATTCCACATATAAATGAAACCATATGGTGTTTGTCTCTCTCTGACTTATTTCACTTAGCATAATACTCTCTAGCTTCATCCATGTTGTAATTATGTTTTCCTGTAATATAGCTCAAAAGCGCCTGCTCCACATTCCAGTTCATACTTAATTAAGGTAAAAGGGTACCTTAGGTACAGAAGTTCCTAAAACATCCCAATCCATAGGGAACTTCTGTCTCTGATGGTGGCCAACATGCCTTCCACCACAAAAACCATGTCTGGTCTCCACGGGTGGTGGCTTTTCACTCTTTGACACAGTAGCACCAACAGAAGCAGACACTCTGCCCGTTTACCTTAATTAAGTATGAACTTGAATGTGGAGCAGGCGCTTTTGAGCTATATTACAGGAAAACATAATTACAAGGAGGACCTGGCTCTGGTTTGAATCAGCCTGAAATTGTAGGTAAATCCTTTGACCCCTCACCCTAGATGTAAAGCTACAACACCACGGGAAGACATCATCTCCTGATGCCAGCTCATCAGATTTAAAGAAAAATAAGGAATTCCATGTGTTTTAACAAATTTTCTAACACTGTAGAATTAGATTACAAAACTTGACTTTTAATGGGCTCTCCAGTCCACCATCCCATAATTGTATTTACTCTTTTCCTTTTCCTTTTTTTTTTTTTGAAGGTTTATTCATTTATTTGACAGAGAAAGACACACAGTGAGAAAGGGAACACAAGCAGAGGGCGTGGAGGAGGGAGAAGCAGGCCTCCCACCAAGGAGGGAGCCCAATGTGGGGCCTCATCCCAGGATTCCAGGATCACGACCCAAGCCAAAGGCAGATGCTTCACGACCGAGCCACCCAGGCACCCCACTATTTTCCTTTTTTGATGGAAATACTGAATCTGGCCTATTTGGGCTGTCACTTAATTTTATATTTCTATCAAGAAATGACAAGTTCTAGGTCTTTAGATATTTCTACCTAAAAAAGAAAAAGAACATCAGACTTTTTTTTTTTTACATATAGAGGTTGTTCTTCCAAGATGGAAGACAGGTAAAAATAGGCATTTCAACATTTTTGATAGTGATAGTGATGATAGTAACAAAAGATCATGTTTTCCAGAGTTGTTATATTTTTTGCTTAATCTGATTTATTTTATTTCTGACTTGGTCTATCATTTAACTCACCATCACTTTATTCCATCTAATTTTATTATGTTGTTTTAAATTTTTTTAGATTTTAAAAATTGAGGAGACATGGCTCCGCAGGGAGAATATGAAAACATATGTATAACCATCATGAATTTAAAAATCCCTCCAAGAGGGGTGCCAGGGTGGCTTAGTTGGTTAAGTGTTTGACTCTTGATTTTGACTCAGGTCGTGATTTCAGCGTTGTGAGATCAAGCCCTGCCTAGGGCTCTGTTCTGGGTGTGGAACCTGCTTAAGATTCTCTCTCTCCCTTTCCCTCTGTCCTTCTCCCCATTCTCTCTCTCCCTCTCAAAAAAAAAATCCCTCTAAGATATACATTTCCTAGGCATTTATAATTTTGAATCTAAATAATTGACATCTTATTCTTTAGGGTAAAAGTAGGTAGGATTAGGAGGAGGAAGGAACTCACATCTGCAGCTCAAATTCTGGAATAGTAGGAAGACTTCATCCTCAGTAATAAGGGTCATATACAAGAAAATCAATCATTCAGTCAGTCATCCAATATTTAATAAGTTCTTTCTATACTTATAGTACCATGATAGCAATAGAGGAAGTTATTTGAGGATATAGAAAAAATCAATTAATTAACTAGAAAATATCAAAAGAAAAAAGAAAAAACTCTAAAATCAGAAATTTTTAGGACAGAAAATCTAGATGAAAACCCAGTAAGGGGGTAAACTAGTTTCAAGAAAATGAGATATAGATAAATTATTCTTCCAAAGGGGAGACATTTGCTTGGAATGTGCTAAGCCAGAGGTATCTCTAAGAATCTACACTGGACACATGCAAGCAAAAAATATCAAAGTAAGTCCCAATAAAAGTCCACCAAATGGCCAGCTGGCCTCAGATTTCCAATGAGTGTTGTAAACTTTATGGTTGATGCAATGCAATGAGCCATATCATACAAAATTACAGCAAGACCACAACTAAAGACTGGCAGTGACTTGTTTTCTGTGGAATCACAAACTGTTATTATTGCGGATCATTGCAGAATGCCCAAGACAATGAAAAACCTATGAAATGCCAAAAATATAACCCCAGCTAGTAACTAAAAGACTGTTTGTCAATTGTGAAATCTCAGAAATTATTTCTGAGAAAACATTTTTCAGTTTTTCACTAAAGAATGTGCTGATTTGATAAAAATACACACATACACACCTATAATATTGATATTAGGCATTTTAACACCGCAAAGTGAACATTCAGGAAACAATCAGGTTATTCACAAAGTAACTGAATAGTTCGGTAATAGCATGAAACAGTACTCTGGTAAGTAGAAATTTGCTTCTAGAAGAAAAAAAAAAGAAGGGTGATGAAAATTATTAAATAAAGAGCAAGATTAAAAGTATCTCCTAATCTGGGGCACCTGGGTTGCTCAGTGGGTTAAAGCCTTTGCCTTCGGCTCAGGTCATGATCCCAGGGTCCTGAGATCGAGCCCCGAATCGGGCTCTCTGCTCAGCAGGGAGCCTGCTTCCTCCTCTCTCTCTGCCTGCCTCTGCCTACTTGTGATTTGTCTGTCAAATAAATAAATAGAATTTAAAAAAGTATCCCCTAATCTGTCTGTATGTAGAAAAGAGTTTCTGATTGTTTCTTCTTTCCTTAACTGTGGCTGGTACAGATATAGACATGATAACTGCCTTCTAGAATTCATTATAGATTCCCTTCCCCATTCTTAGATATTACAGTGGTATGTGACCTTTCAAAGCCCAACTCTTTCCAACAAAATTTATTCCTTAGTATTCGATTTTTCTCCTTAGGGAGACATTAATTTAAATTAAATTTTGCTCCTATAGATATTTGCAAATGACATATCAGATAAAGGGCTAGTGTCCAAAATCTATAAAGAACTTATCAAACTCAACACCCAAAGAACAAATCATCCAATCAAGAAATGGGCAGAGGACATGAACAGACATTTCTGCAAAGAAGACATCCAGATGGCCAACAGAAACATGAAAAAGTGCTTCACATCACTCGGCATCAGGGAAATAAAAATGAAAACCACAATGAGATATCACCTCACACCAGTCAGAATGGCTAAAATTAACAAGTCAGGAAATGACAGATGCTGGCGAGGATGCGGAGAAAGGGGAACCCTCCTACACTGTTGGTGGGAATGCAAGCTGGTGCAACCGCTCTGGAAAACAGCGTGGAGGTTCCTCAAAAAGTTGAAAATAGAACTAC
>PISX010007330.1:0-64764 GCA_004024625.1 Mellivora capensis | reverse complement strand
TGGATGAATGGATAAAGAAGATGTGGTATATATATACAATGGAATACTATGCAGCCATCAAAAGAAATGAAATCTTGCCATTTGCAACGACGTGGATGGAACTAGAGGGTATCATGCTTAGTGAAATAAGTCAATCAGAGAAAGACAACTATCATATGATATCCCTGATATGAGGAAGTGGAGATGCAACATGGGGGGTTAGGGGGGTAGGAAAAGAGGAAAAGAAACAAGATGGGATTGGGAGGGAGACAAACCATAAGTGACTCTTAATCTCACAAAACAAACTGAGGGTTGCTGGGGTGAGGGGGGTCGGGAAAGGGGGGTGGGGTAATGGACATTGGGGAGGGTATGTGCTATGGTTAGTGCTGTGAAGTGTGTAAATCTGGCGATTCACAGACATGTACCCCTGGGGATAAAAATACTTCATATGTTTATAAAAAATAAAAAATTTATAAAAAAAAAAACAAAAAACCAAAAATTAAATTTTTCTCCTAAGTGGGTAATAATGAAAAAATACTGTGAAATACTGTGTTAGTCTTTTAGGTATTCGTTCTTAGTCAATCAGCCATTCTTTAGTACATTTATTGAATAAATGCCCTACTCCAGGCACTGTGATGAGTGGTTGGAGATAGAATGGTAAGTAAGATCCTTTCCCTGTCCTCAACAAGTCCCAATCCAGCCAAACAGCAAGAGAGATAAGCAACCAGCCACAATAGAGAAGGAGTGCTTAGAAACACAGAAGAGGTATCCAACTCAGCCAAGGCAGAGATAGGAATCAGGAGAGGATTCCTGAAGGCTGCAACTTCAGACTGAGTTCTGAATAACAAGTCAAAGTTATACAGACAAAGATAGCATGTATAAAGGCTCCCAGAAAAAGAGATGGGGCACAGGGAAGGAAATGCAATACTTTAGCATAACTTAAGCTTAGGGTGAAGCAAGAAAGTGTAAGGGGTGGGGCTGAAGTCTTATGTAAAAGCAAGAAACTGAAGAGCTTTTTTTTTTTAAGATTTTATTTATTTATTTGAGAGAGACAATGAGAGAGAGCATGAGAGGGAAGAAGGTCAGAGGGAGAAGCAGACTCCCCGCAGAGCTGGGAGCCTGATGCAGGACTCAATCCTAAGACTCCGGAATCATGACCCGAGCCAAAGGCAGTGGCTTAACCAACTGAGCCACCCAGGTACCCCTGAAGGGCTTTCTATATAACATTGAGAGTTTAACTTTTATCCTGAAGGTATTATTAGAGCCATAGAACATTTTAAGCAAAGACTGAAAATATATTATTGGTGTTTTAGAAAATTTATTTTGGTCATGGTATAGAAAACAGATTGGAAAGTAAAGATGTTTTTATATTAGCCCAGGTGAGACAATACTGGCCTCAAGTAAGATAACAGTGGTGGTGGTGGGGTGTTGGATGAAAGTAAGATTTGAGGGCTGTGGGACTGACAGGAATCGATAGGACTACAGTGAGGTGAAAGAAGAAAAGGACAGATAGGTGATAAGGATGATATCCAGATTTCTAGCTTAAGCAAACAGAAACAGAACGAAGAGCAGTTGAGAATTTGAGGTAATTCTGGAACTTCCAGGTAGAGATTTCCATTGTAAGTATGATATTCTACCCTGAAGTGCAGGAAGAAAACCCATATTAAAATCCAAATGAGTAAATGAAACCATAGGAATGGAAGAGATCCAGAGAGACCCTGGAGAATGAGAAAAGGAGATGGACAAGGACAGAACCTTGAAAACAAAAACATTTAAAATATGCTAGAGGAAGAGCAGTACATAAAAGCAATTGAGAAGAGGGGTGCCTGGGTGGCTCAGTCGTTAAGCATCTACCTTCCGCTCAGGGCATGATCCCAGCATCCTGGAGTGGAGGCCCACATCAGGCTCCATGGGGAGCCTCCTTCTCTCCCTCCCACTCCCCCTGCTTGTGTTCCCTCTCTCACTGTGTCTCTCTCTGTCAAATAAATAAATAAACTTAAAAAAAATAAAAGCAATTGAGAAGAAAACTAGACAATACAGTACCATGCATGTGGTAGGTAGGTAGAGCTTTTGAAAGAGGATAAAACAGTCAGTGGCATCAACTGCTAACAATGCTAGCAGAGAAAGTGAATGAAAGTGTTCATTCCAGTTAACTAGCAAGCACTCACTGATTAACCAGAATGAAGTCACTGGTAACCTTTATGAGATAAGTTTCCACAAAGTTGTGGGGGCAAAACCCCATATTGCAGTAGGTTGAGAAATGAGCAGAAGGTAAAGAAATTGGGTTATTAAAAGTTGACAGCTCTCAAGAAACTTGTGAAGAGGAAAGAGAAGTTTATAAGTAGCTGGATGGGAATGGGTATGGACAAAGGAGGGTTTTTGTTTCTGTTTCATGAAACAGATTTGAAAATTAAGTACCAATGAAAGGGAGCCAACGGAGAAAGAGAGTAGGTGATTAAGAGAGAAAGACACCTTAGAAAGCTATAGAAAGATCCAACAAGGCTTAACTGTTATTCATTCCTCCCAAATCTTGAATAAAGAAGATTTGGAGAGAGAAACAAATTCAGGAGCTTTCCCTTGGAGAGAGGAACCACCTCAAGAGAATAGTTAGTCTGTCCTTAAAACTACCATCTGCTAACAGCATTGTGTGTTAACCTTTGCCTTATCTTTTAGAGAGGGCAAGGAATCAATTGATGGATCTCACTAAAGTTCACCTGATGTCAGCTTCTATAAGAATGTCCAGTCTTACGTAAATAATCACAGATGTGGTTTCCCTGATTCTATATACAGTAATTTAAATAGATACACTCCTTGCCCTCAAGAAGCTCACAATAAAAAACAGATGACAGGGACACACATCTACCAGAACCACTACCACGTGAGGTCACAATATTACAGTAAGAGAACATGACACTTCTTATTTTTTTTATTTTTTTAAGATTTTATTTATTTATTTGATAGAGATCACAAATGGGCAGAGAGGCAGGCAGAGAGAGAGAGAGGAGGAAGCAGGCTCCCCGCAGAGCAGAGAGCCCGATGTGGGGCTCGATCCCAGGACCCTGGGATCACGACCCAAGCTGAAGGCAGAAGCTTTAACCCACTGAGCCACCCAGGTGCCCCGAGAACATGACACTTCTTAAACAAGAATTTATATTAGGTACGAGTTTGATATTTGTTATTTCTGGCTACGGATTACAAGAGAGTTTTGTTGGAATATTGGATGGAGTTAGAAAAAGCATTACTGGACTTCCACAAAAACAGAGGAGGCCTGGGAAGTAAGTGTGGGGGGAGAGCTTGACAGATCTATAAATTCTGAGGAAAAAAACCTGTTGTATCCCCTATCACTGGTCTTACCAGGGCTCAGTAAATGACAGCAATTCACTGATTACATAAAGTCCTAGATCCAGAGACTCATTAACGGAAAAACTAGGTTTTTCAACTAGGTTCAACTAAGGTTGAACAGATAAGCCTGGATGGAAGACAGAATGCATTCTGGAAATCAAAGGATTAAAGGGGTATGAAATCTTAGACTGGTATATGTTTCCAGGGATGGAATATCAAAGAGCAATCAGGCTGATGAGATAGCTCAGGAGAATATTGCAGAGATGAGTGTTGATACCCAAACTAGATACTATTAACTTTTGGTTTCAGAGAGAAAGCGTGGATATGGAAGTAATAATAGAAGAATTCAGTAATAAACAGAATGTTGGCATGGCCAAGATTATAGCATTTTTCTAATGGAGGGGAAGAAATTTTATCACTTATTCTAGAAAATTCTAGGTTATAAGATTTCAATTAAGAGCTACAAAGAGACTCACATGAAAACATGTTTTAAAAGTATCTACCTTTTTTACTTGGCTATTCCTAAGTCTCATATAGAGCATCTTGCAATATATTCTAGCTGGCAAGAAGTATAAATGATATTGGAAAAGAAAACTGGAGTCAGACTTTTTATGTTGAGAGAGTTTATCCAAGTCAAATGCTAGCAAGAGAAAGCACCAGGACTCCACCTTAATCTTTGATTCTAAATCTTGTGGTCACAGAATATTTCCGAAGGGGAAATAGGCAACATGCCCACAATCAGAATACTACTACTATAACCTGGCAAGAAGTAATGAGGATTTTAATAAACAGGGACAAGAGAGGAGAAGTTTGGATTCCAAAGAACTGTGGAGGTTGTGTTAACAGAATTTGACAACTGACTACATGGGGTAGGTAAGAAAGAAGGATACATCATAATGAATATGGGGTTTCCTCAGAAATGACTCACCGCACAGTGCAACTTGGTTGTGGCATGCCAATGAGATGAATATATGTCCATATGTCATCTAGGAGAATCAATTCATAACAACCTGCTTAAATAAAGATTATCATGACAATGAGACTGTAACAAAAAGCATTGTTGAGACAGCCCTGATTACCGAAAAAGCAGAGTTAGTAAGGATCTGTGATTTTTCTTCTCTACCACTATTCCTTAGAAAAAATGCTCCAATGAGCATGCATGAATATATCTAATCAAGTGAGAGGTAGAGTTTGACTAGACTAGAGGGTTATTAGAAGGATATATCAGGGGACGCCTGGGTGGCTCAGTGGGTTAAGCGGCTGCCTTCGGCTCAGGTCATGATCCCGGCGTCCTGGGATCGAGTCCCACATCGGGCTCCTTGCTCTGCAGGGAGCCTGCTTCTCCCTCTGCCTCTGCCTGCCACTCTGTCTGACTGTGCTCGCTCTCTCGCTCGCTCTCTGACAAATAAATAAATAAAAATCTTAAAAAAAAAAAGGATATATCAGGCTTAAATAACTTACTGAAACTAAGAGATTACAGAATATTAGAAATTGAAAAAGTGCTGAAGATTTAGTTCAATTATTTCCATAAAAAACTGTTTATAGACCATTTCCAACATACATAAAGTGAAAAGAACAGTATAATAAAACCCTAGGGTAACCTATTACCAATTCAATAATTACCAATTTATAGCCACTCTTGTTTTGTCTTTATCCACACCCCCAAAATGGGGAGAGGAACTGAATAGACATTTTTCCAAAGACATACAAATAATCAACAGACATATAAGATCTCAACATCACTAATTATCAGGGAAATACAAATCAAAACCACAGTGAGATCTCATTTACATGAGCCATTAGTCAGAATGGCTAATATCAGAAGGACAAGGATGTGGGCAAGGATGTAGAGAGAATGCCACCCTACTGCACTGTTGGTAGGAATGTAAGTTGGTACAGCTTCTGAGGAAAACAGCATGGAGGTTCCTCAAAAAATTAAAAATAGAAATACTATATGATCCAATAATTCCACTATTAGGTCTTTACTCACATAAAACAGAAACACTATTCTAAAAAGACATATGCACACTTACGGTCATTGCAGCATTATTTACTTGTGTCCACTGAAGAATGAATGGATAAAGAAGATGTGGTATATAAACACAATGGAATATTACTCAGCCATAAAACAGAATGAGATCTTGCCATTTTGACAACAGGATGGACCTAGAAAATATTACACTAAGTGAAATATGTCCAACAGAGAAAGATTTATGTCATATGATCTCACGTATATGTGAAAACTAAATAACAAAACAACTAACAAATAACACAAAAAGCAGAAACAGACTCATAAATAGAACTACCTGCCAGAGAGGAGGAGAGTGAAAGGATTAATAAAATGGATGAAGGGCAATGGGAAATACAGGCTTCTAGTTACAGAATGAATAAGTCACAGGGATGAAAATTTTCTCTAACCTGGTATATATAGGCTTCATCAGATTCAAGTCCAATTATTTGGCAAGAATGCTTCACAGGTGATAGCGGCACACAATGGCTGGCTCTTTTTTGGTCTAGAACCTCCCTTATTTTTATTTTTTAAAATATTTTATTTATTTATTTGAGAGAGAGAGAGAGTGCATGCACACAAGTGAGTATGAGCGGGGGAGGAGCAGAGGGAGAAGCAGACTCCTTGCTGAGCAGGAAGCCCAACCCAAGACTTGATCCTAGGACCCTGGGATCAGGACCTGAGCTAAAGGCAGACACACTCACCTGAGTCCCCAGGCACACCATAAACCCTCCTTATTTTTAAAATATGGATGAAACTGAAGCCTCAGCATTGTTAAATACTTCATATAGTGATAAAATCAAGAACAAAACCCCAGCCTTTTCATTTTCTGTTGTCTACTCCTTTCATTATGTCATATATTGCTATCAATTGCTGCGTGATTATAGTATACCAATTACTCTGCTATGTGTTATATGAAATATAGTCTCACCACTCACCACTTATTACCCAAGCCATAAATCCAGAAGTCATTCTAGGTTTCTTCACTTCTCTTACTTTCACTAAGTTCATTAATTTTATCTATTTAATATCTCTCTCATTTGTTCCATCCTTTCTACCCCCACAGCTGCTGTTCAGACCTTTTTCTCATTGCTTTCCTGAATCACTAAAATAACTGCTTGAAACCCCCCTCTTTCACAGTTATCTTGTCTTTTTCAACCAAGATCTACCTTGTCAATAAAAGATTGTTCCAAGTTACAAGTCTAAATATATTCTTTTTTTGCTTTAACCCTTTGATAATCTCTCATTTCCAAGGTGGAGTCTATATTCATTAATGCAACCTATAGTACCCTCCATCACCAAGGCTTGTCTATCCAACCATCCTCATCTTCATTACTTCAACTCACTATATTCCAGTTTATTGAATCATTGAAGCTTTCTGAATATGCCAGCAAGGATATATAGTGATTAAAAGTAGACTCTAGAATTAGACTTGAGTTTAATCTCTATATTCCCCCATTTACCAACCCATGCAACCCAGAACATACTTACCATATCTTTGTCCCACTTATTTCACCTGTAGAATGGGAATAGTCTCACTGAATTAGTGTGTGTGTGTGTGTGTGTGGGAAGGGGGACTGAAATAGCACAAGTAAAAAAAATAGCAAAAGAGCACTCAGTGCATAATTGGATAGTGTTGGTGTCATTATGTTGTTCATTCATTTCTGTATCCTTTAAATCTACTCCCAAGAACACTTTACTCTTCTTTCTTGATAACCTCTTCCTTATTAATAATCTATAAAATTCTAATTCTGATTTCTAAACCGTGTACATATTTGCATTGCTGTGCCCTATGGCTGTAAGTCTGTCTCTCTACACAACTGAAAATTTTAGACAGGGACAAGATCCTTCTTATACCTGGATCTTCATGTCCTAGGACACAAAGGCTCTCCACTGTCCTGGTTCAATGGAAAGCTCAATAATTCAAGTTTGGTAAACTGAACAAAATTGATGGTGTTGACTTTAATTATATCAATTTAAATTTCTGAGTCACTGAAGCATATTTTAGGAAAAATATAAAATATTTGATATTAAAATATTAATTGTTCATCAGCTCCTTTCCTTTGTCATTTCTTTTTTCTTTTTTTTTAAAGGTATTTATTTATTTGACAGAGAGAGAGCAGGGAACATAAGCAGGAGAGGTGGCAAAGGGAAAGGGAGAAGCAGGCTCCTTGCTGAGCAGGCAGCCTAATGCAGGGCTCGATCCCAGGACCCAGGGATCATGACCTCAGCCAAAGGTAGTTGTTTAACCAACTGAGCCACCGAGGCACCCTATTATTTCTTTTTTTACTAAATTAATAATGTAGGATTGTATCTGATGACAGTAAGTTTCCTTTCAACAGTGAAAGTTTGTATAATTATAAAATTTTTAAACGGTTAAATCTTTTGCTACTTACTTTAATTCAAATCCAGTATATTATTATATATATTCAGAACTCAAACTATTCATCTTCATCTAAACCTTCAATTAAATTCCACAATGCAAACCTCTTGGCACTAAAACCACATTTCATGTTTATTCAACTGAGACTGTGTCTTGAAAAAGTGTTGAAGTTTGGGGGTTTTCTGGTGAGAATCCACATTCTGACATCACCTTGCTTATGACAGCGATTGGCTGCTGGAAGGCAAAGAAGAGTTTATAGCCAGTCACAGCAAGCAAATGAGTGAGTGAGACAGCAGAGGAAATATTCAATCTGTGTCACTCACTCCTGTGAGACTGTCTCCTCACTCCAGAACTGCAAAAGGGTAAGACTTACTACGATGGCTTCATTTTCTTAAAATTGAACACTCCACAATTTACATCTCTAGAACTGGCTTTTAATTTTTTATTTTAATGTTGATATTACTGAATTGTATAGAATGGCTATGTAATTTAACACTTGTTTATCATTGAACTAGTACCTCAGAGTTTAGATTTTTTTCCAAAAGGTTAAGCTTATTAACCTACGCATGTAAGTAAGTCCTTAATATTGTGCACATAAACTAGAAAATTTTGTGGCCTACTTTCTATGTCTCCACCTCACAAATAACTATTTGTTTTCTCCTGTGATGTATTCAAGATAACCTGACTGAAATACTATTTTTCACTTGTAACCCTGCTGTAATGAATGCATATTTCACGATAAATTATGCCTAATCTATACTTCAGTTATATACAATGTCTTTTCAATACATTCAAAGTGCAAATATCCTGTATCTCTAAAATCAGTATAGAAAAATATATAGTACTAAAGAAATAAATAATGGTAGTTCATCATACTTTTCCCAATGAAAACTTGTAATTAGACTTTTAAAACTATCCTTTAAGAATGTTTTAATTGTTGTCTGGGTTAGTAGTAGTCAATACAGACATCTTTGTTTTTTATGAATCACAAAGTAAATAAAATGAGATTTATGGAGGCAGCCAATTGCTGCCTACATGAATCACTTGGTTCTTTTTATATTATTCCTGCTATGTTTTCACCTAGTTGTTTTTATGGTTTTCTATGAGAAATTTATGTAATCAAAACCCTTTCTACAGTTCCATGTATTTAAGTTTTTAGCTCTTTAAGACATCATAAAGATTCCGACTCTTTTAATAAAGTTGCAGGGCAATAATCTCCCTGCTTGCTAGCACACCTGATCATGGGTAACAAAGTTCAAAGTATTACCCAAGAGCAGTAAAAACTTCTTAGACAAATGGGTCCGCTTCAGGGGCAAAGCATCTTTTATCGCTGTGTGGCCATTAAGAACTTTTACTAAAGTAGACAGAACTGTGAGGAAGTCTGTAGATATCACAATCAAAAGACCCAGTCTGCCACAAATAGAGTGTGACTTGGGACCCAAGACACCGTCTCTAGGCCTTAAATTTTACTCTGTGTAATGTTTTAGTGTTAGATATTCAATAAGGAAGCAATAAACGTGGCTAATGACAAAATGCAAAATCAAACTGCAAAATACAGTATATGACATGGCTTTCATACATATATTTTAAGTATTACTTTTCCAAGTGTGTTTATGGGGAAATTGCCATCATTGTTACATATTGCTTCTAAAATGTTGCCAGAGCTGTCACTCTCAGTTAAACACTCAGTTAAACATATGTCAGTGCAAATGGGTGGGTATTAGCAGGCTTTTAGCTAAGTTTATTCAACCTCTATTAAAATAGGATTTTATCAAACAGAATGAAATTAAAGTAGGATAGAATTTTACTATCTCTCTCTTTTTATTTATGAGGAATCTATGTGGGAGTGAGATCTTTGCATGGCCACAAACCCCAGGACTGTTTGAGAACGATTCCCTTTCTGAGAGTCCATCTTCAATTCTTCTACAAAATTGAATTCTATAGAATTCTTCCACAGAATTGAATTCTTCCATAGAATTCCATAGTCTCCATGATGACTACTGCTCTGACCCTGAAAAGCCCTTGATAGTCTCCCCATTAGTGATGGAAAGCTTAAATGGAACTGAAGAATAACCTGATTTGAGGAAATATGCCCTTGATATCCCAAGGTAAAACTCTGATGAACTCTTCTCATAGAGTTATCCTTCGACATGGCTGTCTGGTGCTACATGCTATGAGAATAGAATTTCACATATTATGGATCATTTCATACACAGAAAAAAAAATACAAAGTATTCTAAGGTATTCATAGGAAAATGGCTCCTATTTCCATCTTACAAATAAAATTTTGGTTCAAAACCCATATAGAACCAATACATAGAATATATATATAATCATTGGTGTAAAAGCAATCATTTACACAGACCTGTACCCTGGGGATAAAAATACATTATATGTTTATTAAAAAATAAAAAAAATTTTTTTAAGCAATCATTTAAATGTTTTCAATTTTTGCTTAGTTTTCAATTATTAAAAAAAAACCCAGGTCACATAACTATACTAACGACTCAATTCCTTAGCTGATATTCCTATATCAATGATATTAAGGAGATTCTTTGCCCCAATGTGAAGTACACCAAGCATTAAAGCCCCTTATAGTAATGAAATGGTCTGCCACTGACAAATCACAGCTGATAGGGTAAAACCAAGTATGGAACTAAAGATTACTTAAACAGACAGGTAAAGTTAGTTTTCTACCACTTAAAAAAGGAACAATTTTAAAATAAAAGCAGAAAATTGGTCTTAGTCAAAACTATAACTGGACAGAAATGAAAACAAATATTTCATCTTCTAGTATGAGTAAAAAAGTTACACTCTTAGTTTTAATATTTAACTTTACCACTTCATTAATTCCAGAAGCAATCACCAAAAT
Organism: Mellivora capensis; assembly: GCA_004024625.1. Lineage (NCBI taxonomy): Eukaryota > Metazoa > Chordata > Mammalia > Carnivora > Mustelidae > Mellivora > Mellivora capensis. The sequence goes on along the minus strand of PISX010007330.1, from coordinate 54,180 downwards.
GAAGACTGCTTTAATTTTGCTCAGCATTTTGGGAATGGCCTGTGCTTTCTCGGTAAGTTCTATATTAAAAAACTATAGTTATTTCCTTTTTTGCCTTTTTATGTAAAAGAGTATGTAATAATTAAATGTTCTTTCAAACAGATGAAAAATTTGCATCGAAGAGCCAAATTACAGGATTCTGAAGAAAATGGGGTAATTATGTTTAGCACACATTCTTGGTCTGACTATATACTTCCTCTAGATTTATTGTACATTAAACATGAATATATCATTTATTTTGGTTATGTAGGTCTTTAAGTACCGGCCACGATATTCTCTTTACAAGTATGCCTACTTTTATCCTCCTCTAAAACGATTTCCAGCTCAGGTAAGCATAAAAAATAATTTTCTTTTTTAACTATAAAACAACTAAATTCAATTCTCACTGAAAGTCAGCCAGAAAGATTTACTTATTATAAAAATTTGTTCTTAATACAATAAAGTTTATTCCTAAGTTCTCTTTTAAAGCAGAGATATACATATCATTTGGGCCCAGTCTAGAATGATAGAATAAAAGCAAACACCTTGGTACAGAGTTCAAGTATTCTGGTTAACACATTGATGAAATGAACACTTTATCTATTGTTGACAATTAAGTCAGTGATGAGGTCACTATCATGTTACAGTTGAGACAATACTGTCATACAGCTGTTAACATCTGATAATTTACAACCCTTTAACTGGTAAGTTAAAGACTAACTTCATAAATAGCAGAGACCATTTTTAAAAACATTGCTGATAATCAGTGGTGATTGCTGAAGATTTTCTGAACCTCTGACCTGTGTTGGTCACGATAACAGAAGCGTGGCTCAAGAATTGTAGAGGAGAGAGAGAAATTCATGAAGTGAATTATGAGAGTGTTTCTGAGAAAAACAAAACATCCTTAAAATTTGTAAGCAAAAAAGAAAATAACAAACACTAAAAATAAGAATTTGTGTTTTTACTAGGTTACCAGTGAAGAAAGCCTTTTAAAACTTGAGGGTGTGGTGTTGATTTAAAATACTCAACAACCCAGAATTGTGCTATTTTTACTACTATACAGTTTGGGTTCAGGGCACCAATTATGCACCATTTGACCCGGGACTCCTGAGATGCTAAAAGCAGTCAAGATGCTGAAAACGATGCCTCAGCACAGTGGCTTGGCAGAGCATCCTACCATATGTTGGGCTAACCCATTTCTAACTCATACAATGATAGGAAATGATAATCTTAAAGTATTTATAGCACCATAATAATTATGGGGAATGTGTGTGGCCACAGAAATATGAACACAGATGATACAAGAGTTGTGGGTTTTCAGAATTGTCTTCCATTCTTTGGTACACTTCAGACCCACAAATAAACAGTGCTCATTTGAATGTTTGCCTCATTCTCTTTTTTAAACTAAATGGAAATGATAAAAATTTAAATATCTGGCTAGCTCCACAATTTTTCTAAAATATCACATAGAGATATTCCCATCTGTAAATTTTTATAGATATATAAATGTGATCCAGTTAAAACAGCCATAGTGAAAAGATATTAGGAGAGGTTATATTTTTCATTACTGATAAATTCGAAGTTCAAAAATCTCTAAGTAGATTTTTAATATACAATATTTAGAGAAATTATATGCAGACAAACTCATTTCAACTAATGTAGAATTTGTTAGTGAGACAGTTGTATTTTAAAAATATCTGGGGGCGGGATGCCTGGGTGGCTCAGTCATTAAGCATCTGCCTTCAGCTGAGGTCACGATCCCAGGGTCCTGGGATTGAGCACCCCCACAAATGGGCTCCCTACTCAGCAGGGAGCCTGATTTTCCCTCTCCCCCTGCTTGTGCTCTCCTGCTCTCTGTCAAATAAATAAATTAAAATACTCAATAAAATATATGCCCCAATCCAACAGTCTGGTCTGACCTAGTATTGATGACTTATTCTCCTACTTTATAAAGCTTGATTTCCATAATTTTTTTCCCGTACATGTCTACTTATATATTTCCCAGAGCTCTGTATTATTTATTTTGCTAAATCTATCAAGTATTTGGTGCTCAGAGTGTCACCCCAAAACGCATTAAGCTGTATTGGCTTTGAAATTTATGTTTATGTTTTATTCAAACAAATCTGTGTTTATATATGATCATTTCTTTTTTTCTTTTATCTTTTTTAAGGTTTATTTATTTATTTTAGAGAGAATGTGCACAAGTAGGGAAAGGGGCAGAGGGAGAGGGAGAAAGAGAATCCTCAAGCTGATTCCTGCTGAACATGGAGCCCAACATGGGCCTTGATTCCATGACCCTGAGATCATGACCCAAGAGGAAATCAAGAATTGGCCACTTAACAGATAGAGCCACCCAGGCACCCCTACATATAATCATTTCTAAAATACCAACTTCCATGAAATATGTCATATTAATTATAAAGCTATAAACAGTCTACCTATAACTTATCTGCTTGGCTATAGAAATGGAAGCATAAATACGCTTCACAACCTAAGCATTTTTAATTAAGGAAATGCCTTCTTTCAGGAATCATATGTTATTTGAATTGTATGTGAATTTTTTGAGGGCAGAAACTTTATATTTCTTTCACTGTACTGATCTCAGCTACCACAGTGTCTGACATAGGGCAACTGTCCATGTTTCCAACTTTCTCTCTTGCTACCACCCTCATTCTAAAAATAATGCCTGAAACATATCTTTTGGGATTGAATAAATGGGAATGATAGAAGTTGAAAGGAGTAATGGTAAAATACATATACATACATATATGTGTGTGTATGTGGTGTGTGTGTGCGTATTTGACTTCCAGAAGAATAATAAGTCTTAGTTACAAATTGGCATAAATGAAAGAAAGGAAAAAAGAAAATGTTAAGGCTCCCGGGCATTTCATGAAGCTTTAAAATTGTTCTCACTGCAGACACTAATTGAAGAGTCATGTGGTTGGGACAGCAAGAAGGCTAAGGGTGAGGAAGCTTGTAAAAAGATTCAAACACTCCCACTGAGACAAAATACGTTGCAAAAAAAAAAAAATTGTTATTAACTAACAAATAGAAATAGTTTACTGTAATACCATGCTTTATTTACCCTCTAGGCTGGGAAAGCACAACAATTAAGGTCATGGAAGTGGAAGAGCAGGTCTAATTATTCTCTTTTCCACCCAAGGTTATTCTTGGCTCAAGGGGACAAGCATTCCCTTTGCTTGGGTGGATGGCATGGCCACTGAAGAATGAGCCCTACAGAACAGCCCTAGGCAGGACTGAAACATGAGTATTTCCTCATATCTGATCTCTAACCCTGAGGTTCTTCTGCAGTTATATTTTCTAAGACTCACAGAACTTAACTAGGTCGTCAGAATCAAAGCCAAGATTTGTAGTGCAGAAAACAGCATCTTAAGTCGGGTATCATTTATCTACCTGGTACCATTAGGGGTGGTTGCAGAAAGAAAGAAAATTTAATTTATCAAGATGAAAAATCTCCTCTACTGTCTTAAAGTTTCTGATAACAGATGTTTAGACTTATATTTCCTTTTAAAAAGTAGCAAAGCTTGTTAACTTATATTTTTATATACAGACTCCTTGGTTTAGTATATTCTCATTCATCATATAAATTCATCATATAAATATATTTAGTATATTCTCATTCAGTATTGAGCTCTTTAGAGGGATGGTACTCTATAACTTTCCTAAATGAGTAAGTGAATTAATTTTGTTTTTATATAATTTTTACCTCATATATATATAAAATCTCATTTATATATAGAGAGAGACTTATTTTATGAAGCAGCTTTAATTAAACTGAAAGATACTAAAAATTATGTGTAAATCTAATTTCAAGTCAAATTCTAATTTAAATTCATCAGGAGCTCATTATTTAAAAGAATCATTCGACAACTTTTATTTTATAATAAGCCTAATCATAATTTCCTTTATATTTTGTAAAGAAAATAAAATAACATGATCTATGGGCTAGTTCATTTGCTTTGAACTGGCTGGAGAAGTCACAACTGCTCTGGGCTTGATTCCTTCCCTGTAAAAACCTCTGTAAAATAAATTGAACCAGAGGGCACCTGGGTGGCTCAGTTGGTTGAGTTGGTTGAGCGACTGCCTTCGGCTCAGGTCATGATCCTGGACTTCCAAGATCGAGTCCTGCATCGGGCTCCCAGTTCCTTGGGGAGTCCGCTTCTCCCTCTGACCTTCTCCTCTCTCACGCTCTCTCTCACTCATTCTCTCTCAAATAAATAAGTAAAATCCTTAAAAAATTAAAAAAAATTGAACCAGATAATCCTCTTGTTCTTACAGAGTTAGACAATTCTGTGATTCATTGCTCTACAAAATGTTTCAACATATTTCCTGTGTATCTCATTTCATATCTTGATCACTAAAGATGCCTTTTTCTAACCTTACTTTATATATCCCCAATCTCCTTATATCTCTCAGATTCATATGAGAACTGTTCTAATAAATCAATCAAGATGGTAATTCTAATTAGGGTAAATATTTGTGTGTATTTTATCTTAATTCAATCAGCAGGAAATTTTCTTTGGTGTTGAAAGTATGTGTACATAAGTATGTACACAGATATCCACATATGTATGAATCACATATATATACACTTTTCTTTTTTTAGAGCAGTAGTGACTCGTCTGAAGAAGATGGAAATGGTGACAGCTCAGAAGAGGAGGAAGAAGAGGAGGTAAGGAATTTCTGCAGGATTTTTCATAACAAACCAGGCACCATAAAAACAAATAGGAAACTGGTCTACTGTAGTCTGGACTCAGCAAACAGCCGTTGCCAGTTTACCAGCTACCCACAGTCTTCTATTTTGGACAAGGGGAATGTTATTGAAATTAGAATCAACTAAAATGACTTGTTTAAAATACAACTTGACATTAAAGTAACCTGCAAGCGGTACACAAAACCAAAAATGTCTCCATTATAAGTGTAATTATAATTACATTATAATGTCTCTGTTATAATGTATTTATAGTTAACTTATAAAAAATTATAATTATACTTTATAAATTCTGTTAAAAAGAAAAGAAAGTATTATTTATACTTAGGTGGACAGAACATGATGGTAAAAGACAAGTACCTAAACTCAGGGCAATACTTGTATTAAGGATTAAATTTAAACTCAATTTACTAAGTGGGTAGTATATGAAAATCTAATCTATATCCTCTACAATGATATTGCAATTCATTGGTCTTTCTTGACTCACAAAGTAGGGTTGTTCTTATGTGGGAATTATATGGGAATTTCTTATGTGGGAATGTTCTTATGTGGGAATTATATGGGAATTTCATATGTCTTTTTGTCTAATAATAAAATTTATGTTCTTATAGAAATATGAATACTCAAGATGTATAAATATATATAGCATTGTATAGTACTACAGATTCTACACATAGTACTGCATAGTTCTCTATAGTACTACAAATTAGTAGAGTTTACAGCTAAAATTCATCTGTATATCTCGGAAATTGTGCTAACATGTTTATAACTGACACACTTGCTCAATATATTAATTAGGTACATTTTCCTGAAGAGTAAATTATAGCTATCCACTTCTTTGGGGACCTTCTAAATTCAGGTATTCTTAAGTGCTGCTTATGAATGGGCAGTGACAGTCAAAAATGGATCATGTATAAACATCTGTTATCTTGAAAATAAAATGGTATGGGAACTTTAAATGTGACAAATAATTAGTTTGATTTTTTTAACCATAAAAATAATTTTATATGATTTGATATGATAGTTTTAAAAAGTATCATCTCCAGTACTATAATTTACCCTAATAGCTTAAGGAAGACCTTACAAGAATATCAAGCCAGTACCAGGAAAAATGCCACCTACTAAATCCCACAGAATTTTCCCCAGAGTTCCATTTAGTAATCTTACACAACAACTAACCTAGGTAATCCATTTAACTACAACTGTTTGCTATACAGTGATCACAAAATTGGCTTGCCAGCTGGATTTCCCAATTAGATTGCATACCTTTTGGCAAAGATTTTTCATTGGTTATGAGAGTGGTTGGGAATGGAGGAAGATTAGGACTCCTTTAAACTGTGATGAAATCATGCACTCAGAATTTTGCCAACAATCTCTGAATATTTATCATCTTCCCAAAGCTTATCTGAAACTTCTCATGACCCAGAGGACTAGAGACCATATGTTTCATCTCTGGTTTGGAGAGAAGCAGTGCTATACTCTCCTTATACCTCCTCACATTACCTAGCACAGCTTCTTATACAATATATGGTATCCAAAAATATCTGGGAGTTTGGTTTTGAAAACTTCAGAGAATAAATACTCCAAACATCATTCATTGAAAGTGACCATAGGAAAATGGTTAAATAAGCCTGGAGGCTTCTATCCTGAAGAGATTCTAGAACTTCCTTTTTCCCCATTTCCTCCCTAAAATTTCATTGGCAATTCAGGTTAAATACATAGAATCCTCAGGAATTGTATTCATATGAGAGGGTGCTAGGGAATATTTTCTATTTGGCGATCAAACATTTTTTTCCACTCCTAAACCCTTCAGCCTCACTTTAAAAAAACTTTTATTTAAATATAATGCACACAATTATCATGTGTAGAGAGGTCACTGAATTTCAGAAACTGAACACACAAGTGTAACCCATATCAAAAAGCAGCACATACACTGTGCTCCATTTCATTCATTAACCAAAATCGCCAAGAGTAACTGCTATTTTAAGTCCTAACAGATAATGGCTTTGCCTATTTTTGTGTATTATGTAAATGTAATCACACATTGTACATTATTTTGTGTGTTGTCTCTTCCACTCTCAACTTCAAAGGCTGATCTGAATCATTCTACAACTTTATATCATTCATTCTCACTGTCAGTATCTCATGAAGTGAATGTACCAAAATGTATTACTCTCCTGTTGATGGGCATTTGGGTAGTTTCCAAGTTTGAGCTATTGTGAACATTCTAGTACTCCTTCTGGTGAACAGATGCATTTATTTCTGGAGGCCATTTTACTTAGAGGTTAAACTTCTAAGTCAAAAAGTATGCTTGTGTTCAATCTGAGTAGAGGCAACCAAAGCAGGTATACTGTGATCTCCCTCTATCAGTGTATCAGTTGCTTCACATTCTGAACAACACTTGTTTCTTTCAGTCATTTTAGCCATTCTAAAAGGTTAATAATACTTTTTAAAAAAATTATTGCTAATTTTTCTATTCAAAAAGACATTTGATGGGACGCCTGGGTGGCTCAGTTGGTTAAGCGGCTGCCTTCGGCTCAGGTCGTGATCCCAGCGTCCTGGGATCAAGTCCCACATCGGGCTCCTTGCTCAGCAGGGAGCCTGCTTCTCCCTCTGCCTCTGCCTGACACTGCCTGTGCTCGCTCGCTCTCTCTCTGACAAATAAATAAATTTTTTAAAAAATTTAAAAAAAAAGACATTTGATGCTTAATGCCCATCAATAGACTGACCTGTTTTTCTTTTTAATTCACTGCAACAGGATATCCTTAAATAAAGTATCTAATAAAGAAAGGGCTTTGTAGGAGAAAATACAGAAGTTCATGAGTTGAGAGTTTGGATCTTTAATCATGACCTCACCACTAATGAACTACCATCTATTTGACGGGTTTTTCATGTGTAATATGACAGTACAGAACCCTAATTGTATGTTCTAGTCTAAGAATCTTTCCTCTTTCTCCCCTAAAAGGTTTAGTCTGTTGGAATAAAGCATAAATGAGAAAAAATAAACAGCATGGTGTTTGTGGGTTATTTGACACAATTAGCTTAGAGACTGTTTTGGGGTGGATTTTAGCAGTCCCAAAAGTTTATTGGAACAGTGGAATTTACAAATTTGATTAAATAAACACATTCTTCTTTAGTCACTTTGTTTTAGTAATAAGGCAGCGTAAATCTGGGTTGTTTTTATTTTTTTATTTTTATTCTTTATATAAACTCATTTTCTTCTTCTAGTATTTTGTTTTGGAATCTATGGATTATCTTAAGTTTTTATTTAAATTCCAATTAGTTAACATACAAGGTAATGTGAGCTTCAGGTATACAATACAGTGATTCAACTCTTCCAGTGAAAAGTGTTCATCACAAGTGCCCGCCTTAATCTCCATTGCCTCTATAGCCCATCCTCCCACCTGTCTCCCCTCTGGTAACCATCAGTTTGTTCTCTGTAGTTAAGAGTCTGTCTCTTGGTTTGCCCCTCTCTCTTTTTCTCCCTCTGCTTGTTTTATTTCTTAAATTCCACATATGAGTGAAATCTCTGACTTATTTCACTAGCATAATATTCTCTAGCTCCATCCACATCATTGCAAATGGCAAGACTACATAATAATAATAATCCATTATATATATGTATATGTGTATGTATATGTATATGTGTATGTATCACATCCTCTTCATCCATGCATGTTTTAAAGTCTTGACTTTTAATATTAGCTATGAATCACATCAGACTAACTCCATTAACAAACAACTGCCTAACAACATAAAGGCCAAGAATACAATGTTAAATAAGATTATAGTAATATTATAAGATATAATAAGCTTTCATTTGAGGAGTGTTAATTTTTTTAAAACATCTTCCTGCAATAACTTTATATACCACTAAAAATTTCTTGGAGTGTTTAGTTTCCTCATTGTAAAATTGACTGTCAAATGCCTAAAGTTTTCTGAATATTGCATATAATACAGAACTAGCTTATATGTTGGCAGATGAATTGAATTTTTTTTTTCTAAATACACTTCAAAGCATATGAAAAATACTCACTTTTTTGCCAGTAAATAAGACAATGCAATCCAATTTGTTTGAAGAGAGGCATTTCCATAAAAATTCCTTTCAGAAAAAATATCCTAAGTGTACTGTGAACATTCATATAAATCCTCTTCCTCATCAAAAACATCACAGTGCATTACAAAGGGCTCAGCTTTTAAATTAGAAAGAAACAGCTTCATCACACATAAAACCTTAAGCAAGTTATTTAGCTTTTCTGAGCTCACCTTCCCTTTCTAAAGTGAGTAATAATCTTACCTTGAAAAACAGGTCTAAGTTCTCAGCTGATTTGTCAGCAAATGTAAGAATATGTTTGCTACCATGTTTTAATAATACTGATAAGATCTTAAGAGACTTGTGGTGCCTGGGTGGTTCAGTCATTAAGCATCTGCCTTCAGCTCAGGTCATGGTCCCATGGTCCTGGGATGGAGCCTCACATCTAGATGGCTCCCCATTCAGCGGGAAGCCTGCTTCTCTCTCTCCCACTCCCCCTGCTTGTATTCCCTCTCTCACTGTGTGTGTGTGTGTCTCTCTCTCTGTCAAATAAATAAATACAAAATCTTAAAAAAAAAAAGACTTTAAGAGCCTAAGGCATCCAGAATATAATATGAGGATATAGTCAGTTATGCTGAAATTATTATAAAAGCATATTTTACTGATTAAATAGAATACAGAAATGTCTAAAACAGACTATGGTGAGATAAATAGAAAGAGATAACTGTGTTCTGAGTTGAGTTCTAAGAAGTGAGAAATGCAAACAGCACAAGAGGAAGAAATTGTTAGCATTAGGTGATGAGCTGGCTGAGGAATACAATGTTTTCCTCAATTGTGGCTCATGACACCAACAAATTTTGAGTTCTCTTCCAGCTAAAATAACTTATCTTGCTCTGGATATTTTCACCAGGAGACTTCAAATGAAGAAGAAAACAATGAAGAGAATGCAAATTCTGATGAAAACGAAGATGAAGATGAGGCTGAGAATACCACCCTTTCTACCACACCTGGCTATGGAGAGACCACACCTGGAACAGGGTATATAGGTCTAGCTGCAATCCAGCTTCCCAAGAAGGTAACCAGTCCTCAAAAATGTTATATCGGATTTTATTTCTTTACTGAAATCTAAGGTTATTTTGACACCAAACAGGATATTTTATATTATCTTCATTAACTCATTGAAAAAGCAAGAGCAGGGGCACCTAGGTGGCTCAGTGGATGAAGTCTCTGCCTTCAGCTAAGGTCATGATCTCAGGGTCCTGGGATGGAGCCTGGCATTTCTGCTCAGTGGGGAGCCTGCTTCCCCCTCTCTCTCTCTGCCTGCCTCTCTGCCCGCCTCTCTGTCCACTTGTGATCTCTGTCAAATAAATAAATACAATCTTTAAAAAAGAAAAGAAAAAGCAAGAGCAAACTCAATATCCCTGTTTATAAATAAGGAAAGCTCTTTTCCCACGCACGTTTTCATCCCAGGTTATTACACGGACTTCCTACATTATAGCAGAAAACTAAGGACAAGCAAGCATCTTAGCAATGGATAAAAGGTCCTGCAAGATGCCACTGTATTTCAGGGAAGAGGGCTTTAAGACAAAGTCAACAGCAAAGCTATAAGAAGCATCTCCCACAGAGAAGGCTTATTTATCAAGTACATTCTTCTCCATCAAAACCCAATGACAAAGGTACTAATCCTGAATTCTTAAAACACCCACCAAAGGTGTTTGTGAATTTTTAAAATTCCCACTAATTCTTTCGTAAATTAAGCTAGCTTCAATTCAAAAATACATCTAGAACAAGGCCTTAGTATAGCCTGTGTTGAATGAAGTTAATTGTCTTAGGTTTTTACATTTTCACACCTAGATTTGGATTCTTTCAAACTTTTCCTTACAGGCTGGGGATAAAGGACACAAGGCTACAGAAGAGGAGGAAAGTGATGAAGAAGAAGAGGAAGATGAAGAAAATGAAGCAGAAGTGGATGAAAATGGGCAAGGCATAAATGGCACCAGCAGCAACAGCACAGAGGCAGAAAATGGTAATGGCAGCAGTAATGGAGATAATGGAGAAGAAGGTGAAGAAGAAAATGTCACTGAAGCCCATGCAGAAGGAACCACGGTGGCTGGAAAGCAGGACAATGGTGGCTCTAAGACAACAATCTCTCCAGATGGTGGGTTTGAACCTACGACTCCACCAGAGCTCTACGGGACTACCACCCGACCATCTGGGGAAGCCACCCCCACCGGATATGAAGAAGAGTATGAACAAACAGGCACTAATGAATATGACAATGGATATGAAGTCTATGAAAATGAAAATGGGGAACCTCGTGGGGATAATTACCGAGCCTATGAGGATGAGTACAGCTACTATAAAGGGCGTAGCTACGATGGCTACGATGGTCAAGATTATTACTACCGCCATCAGTGAAGGCCCAGCCTGGGATGAATTCCTCCGTTCTGGTATTTCATGTGGCTACCATTTTCAAAGTTCAACTCAGGAAGGTGCAATATAACAAATGTGCATATTATAATGTGGAATGGTGCTACTGTTCCAAAGTAATTTTCTGTAATAGCTTCTGCAAATAATGGGCTTCTTACTGCTTTTCCCTGGTTTATTACTGAAAGGTTATTGTAAATCAGGGCCATTTAAACCAATCCATGAGATTGAGTTCGATTACATGTTTTGAGGTTGTAGTTCTATAAATAGTATTTTCAACATGTTTGTACTATTATTAACTGCTAAAACTACTCTTTGTGCAAGACATGCTTCTATGAATTAACATTAATGACACTATATATAAAATATGTGTAGTTCTTTAATCACCTACCTACCCAACACTGTATATTATGCTTAATTATCAGCTTCATGTATTTTTATGTGATCTTTATGTATATTCTATCCATGTGTTCTATCACAAATAAAAATGCAGTCTTTCAAATATGTTATAATTTTAAAAAAGAGAGAGAGAGATTCAGAATTGAAAACGATGAATCCAATGGGGGACAACTAAGCTAAAGGCTAAAAGCTTATTTCCAGTATGGTTTAAAACTCAGAAGAACTCTAAATATTTCGTTATGGATAAATCAATATAACTAAGATTTTGGCATGCTTGTGGGCAGGGTCAACCATATATATCAGGAGAATAAATGGCTCTTATTAGAGTTGCCAGGTTTAACAAAAATATAGAAAGCCTAGTTAAACTTAAATTTCAGATAAACAATGAAAAACTTCTTAGTTTAAGTATGTTCCATGCACTATTTGGCCTCTGTGAATTATCTGGGACATATTTATATTAAATAAATCATTCATTATTTATATAAAATTAAAATTTAATGGAGCATCCTATCTTGTATCTGGCAACCCTACTCTGATTTGATCTGGTTTTAGGTGGGGTAGGGAGAAGGATGAAGTAGAAAACTCACACACACACACATGCACACCATTATAGAGCGGTTGGAAACTTCATGACATCCTAATGCTTCACCCCTATATACTTCAGTATTTAGTATAAAAACAAGAAAGTCTCCTAAATTGCTACAATACTATTCTCATTCTCATTCTAAAGAAACTAAACATTGCTATGATAGTATTTTGTAATATACAGATCATATTCACATTTTTCCAATTATTCTAATAATTCATTCAATCCTCACAGAACTCTATCAGGTAGGTATTTTTGTCATCCCCCATTCTATTGATGAAGGAACTGAGTCAGGCACAAAGAGATATACAGCTTGCACAAGGTCACAAGTGGCAAAGCTGAGGGTAAAACAAAGGCAGACTGGTTTTAGAATCTGCGCTCTCTACCATTATACTCTATTCGTTAGTGTATATTTATCAGTAATGGATGCCGAGCCATAAGGGAGCAGGAAATCTTTAATGATGAGAACACTGGTGAAAAGTAAGCTTGTCCTATATCACAATTTTCTTAGCCAGGTATAATGACTTGAGCCCTAAGGAATATTTTCTTTTTCTTTTCTTTTTTTTTTTTAAGATTTTATTTATTTACTTGTCAGAGAGAGAGAGAGAGCACAAGCCAGCAGAGTGGCAGGCAGAGGCAGAGAGAAGCAGGCTCCCCGCTGAGCAAGGAGCCCCACACAGGACTTGATCTCAGGACCCTGGGATCATCACCTGAGCTGAAGGCAGTGGCTTAACCGACAGAGCCACCCAGGCATCCCGAAAGAATATTTTCAAAGCAAGGGTCTTCTCATATTTTGGCATATGTTTTTATATATTGTGCAAAGTGCAGGAACTCTCAAGTTAGATGGTTACCCTTGAGTAATGGTATTATTGAGTAATGGTTACCCTTGAGAAAATTACCCTTGAGTAATGGTATTATTGAAAGTAAATTAATATCCTTCTCTGGTCCTCATCATCTCATCTCTTACATGTGGTGTGAACTCAGTAGTTGCTGTTCAGAGCCCAACATGTTAATGAGGTGCTCAGGATCATCATCTCTCTCCTCTCCACTCCCCTTCCTTTCTCCATCTTGACACTTGGATGCATCCAATTGTTATATAATTACCTGGTCCTTCGGAAACTCAAGGAACATTTTTTTCTTGCCATAATGCATCTTTGTAAACAAAAGCTTTTGATGAGATTGAGGCCTTGGGAAATGTCATCTGATCAGCAGCATCAGAAATGCAAATTCTGGAGCACCACCCTAGACCTACTCAATGAGAAACTGGGAGTGCACAGGTGATTCTTGTGCACCTTAAAGTCTGAGTACCATGATTTTCATTGATATAGTAGCTAATGTTTATGACATACGTACTGTGTGCCACTTCTAGTCTAAGCATTTCACATATATTACCTCATTTTTACATATATTACCTCTTTCTCAACAAATACTATAAGTCTACCACATTTTACAGGTAAGGAAACTGAGTTACAGAGACATTTAGTAACTTGCCTGAGATGATGCAGCTATGAAGTGGAGGAAAAGAATCTGCTCCAAAGTCCACATCCCATATATCTCTCACAGCTTCTTTCTTTATAGAGAAAAGTCACCCTTTTAAAATAGGTGAACTTAACTGGGAATCAAAAGAGGAAATTTTGCATAAGAGTCCATGTAGTGACCCTATCTATGTTTTTACTTCTTTGTCCTTTGGTATTAATAAGAAGATATAATTTTACAGGTTTCATGTCACGCTCAAGTGATCAAAAAAGGATCTTTTTGAGAACAGAGACTGTGAGTAAACAAGGAAAATATCCCTTCATGCTGTTGTCAAAATAGGACAAAACTGTCAAGCACTGCCCAAAAGGCAGTGTGACTTGTAACAGGGCCATAAGGATCTCAACTGCAGCCGCTAGGTTTGCATGTCATAACCACTGATTCAGCCAGCAGGGAGACACCGAGCTCGAATGAAGTTAAACAGTTTACTACTTTCACAGAGAGCAAAAGCAGGATCAGCATGGTGTCAGCCCTCTGGTCCCAGAGGATGATCACTGAGCCGAAGGGTCCAGATGACAGACAGCACAGGGAAGTAGGTCATTCCACTGTGGAGGAGCCAGCTCTCACATACGGCTAAGTAGAGAGACTTACAAGGAAATCTGCAGTGGAGCCTTAAAGGGGAAGAGGCTGAAAGTCTTATGATCAACTGAAACCAGGGAGATGGATGAGAAATAGCCTTGCGACCAACTCCCAGAAGATGGAGAGGTGGGAGAGCTACTGTCTCTGGAATTTCTGCTCCAGGCTGCTTATCCCTCCTTGCTCCAGAAGGAATCACAGGGTACTTGGCCAAGCCTCAGATTAGACTGTAGTCAACCTTTGCCCATGTGGTCCATATGCAGACATGCCAGGTTCTCAGGAAGGGGCGGTAGAGTTCTTCGCCTACACATCTCTTCCAGATCCCAAAGTCTGGGAAGCTTATGAGTTTCTTGGATCACATGAAGAAGGCTGGCCACATAAGGGAGTTTGGGTAAATTAAGATAGGTCTTAGGACATGAGGAGGATTACTTCTACAAGATGAGCCCCAGCAAACATGCGGGCCCTCACCAGACAATGGTATGTTAAAAGTCTTCTCAGCATAGGCCATACTGTGGGGGATGCATGGTCTGTGGTTATTAGTGTGGCCACAGGGCAGAGAGGGAGTCCCTCTCTCTGTGGTCACTCTAGGTCCCGTCCCCTCATTTCAAGCCCTTCCTACCTCCTTCAACATGATGCCTCTCAATCAATGTCCTCCCTGGCTGGCAGTCAGGTAACCCATATTTAATCAGTGGGGAACACCAAATATCACCTTGCCCTGCTTTTCAATTTACTATTGTGACATATTCTACACCTTGCTTCTTTCATGACTAACCCTGCTGATTTTCTATTACCCTTTCTGAACCGAAAAACCAAACTTTAACTTTCCATTTGGATTCCTTTCATTAAAAAAACAAAACAAACAACAACAACAACAACAACAACAAAAACAGTCTATCTCTAGGTAAGTGAATCCCTCTGAATGACCAAGAGGAGAAATAATGAAAGTGGGAGAAAAGAAGTAAAATATAAAAACACTTTGTTGGTAAGGATAATCTAATGTCAGGAAATATGAGTCTCACTTTAAAAAAAAGACTCAATCTAGTTAAAGGGAAACTATGAAGCAATCACTCAGACTTTTGTTTATCCAAGTGCAAATATTTGTAAATATTTCTGCCCTTGTTTAAATTATTGAGTGGGTTAAGAACTCATTAATTGGACTTGTTGGTTTAATTGTCAAAGTTCACATGCAAATTACTCTGGTCTTTCTCAGGTCTCCCCTCTTCAATTTTATGACTCCTAGAGTACCAAAAATATAAGACCTGTATCAAACGACAGATGTTGGCAAGGATGCAGAGAAAGGGGAACCCTCCTAAACTGTTGGTGAGAATGTGAGCTGGTGCAGCCACTTTGGAAAAACAGTATGGAGGTGCCTCAAAACGTTGAAAATAGAGCTACCCTATGACCCAGCAACTGCACTACTGGATATTAACCCTAAAGATACAAATGTAGTGATCCAAAGGGGCACGTGCACCCCAATGTTTATAGCAGCAATGTCCACAATAGCCAAACTATGGAAAGAATCTAGATGTCCATCAACAGATGAATGGATAAAGAAGATGCAGCGTATATGTATACACACACACACACACACACACACACACACTGGAATGCAGCCATCAAAAAATCCAAAATCTTGCCATTTGCAACTAGAGGGTATTATGCTAAGCGAAATAAGTCAGTCAGAGAAAGATAATTAGCATATGATCTCTCTGAAATGAAGAAGTTGAGAGGTAGGGTGGGGGGTTGTGGGGGCTAGGGAGGAAAAAAATGAAACAAGATGGGATTGGGAGGGAGACAAACCATAGGAGACTCTTAATCTCAGGAAACAAACTGAGGGTTGCTGGGGGGTTGAGAGGGAGGGATAGGGTGGCTGGGTGATGGACATTGGGGAGGGTATGTACTATGGTGAGTGCTGTGAAGTGTGTAAGCCTGATGATTCACAGACCTGTACCCCTGGGGCAAGTAATACATTATATGTTAATAGAAATAAAATGATTCCTATGATATCCCCATTCTACAAGCTCTTCAGCAATGGGACACTGTCACTTCTCTACATCAAGGCATGGAAAAACTATTTCTGCACTCCTCTGGATCTGATGGCTTTGACGAACATAATGACAATGACTCCATAACAATTCCAGGCTTAACTCACAAAACTGGCTTAACAACTTCTTCTGTCTGGTTGAGACCTGGAATTCATGAAATATAAAGACAGAGGAGCCCACCTGAGAAAGAACAGAATATGATAGAATGTAATTTGCATGGGAATTTTTATTAAGCCAACAAATCCAGTTAATGAGCTTTTAGCCCACTGAGTATTTTAAAGTACTGAGCCACCATGTAAGAAGTCCAGTCTGTTCTACCAGAGAGAGAGAGGTCATATGGAGAAGCACCAAGGCACCATCTTGGATGAACCGTTCAGTCAAGTCTTTGGATAACTCTGGATAAGACTTTGCACTTTCTCCTCTCTGAATGTTCCAAATGAAAGATACCAAGTGAGGATCTCATAGCTAAACCAAACCACACTACAGAACCTTGAGAGAAAATAATATATTGTGTTTTTTTAAGATTTTATTTGTTTATTTCACACACAGAGAGAGAGCACAAGCCGGGGGAGGAGCAGACAGAAAGAGAGGAAGAAGCAGGCTCCCTGCTGGGCAGAGAGCCCAACATAGGGCTCAATCCCAGGACTCTGAGGACTCAGGATTATGACCTGAGCCAAAGGTAGTTGCTAAACTGACTGAGCCACACAGGCACCCCGATATCGGTGTTTTAAAGACCAACAGATAACTGGAACAGGAGTTGACAAGCATAGAGAAAATCTGGGTTCATGAGAAGTAAGAAAGTCGTGAGAGAAGAGCTAAAATAAAGTACTAACACTGAAAACTAAAAACTGAGAAGAGGGCATATGCTCCAATTTGGTAAGAAAATATTAGTATGTGCCCAATGTAATGAATAACTAGCTGGTAAATGTTGTCATATTCTGTCTCCTAAGGACAAGATTCTTAGTCCTGAAAAACAAAATGGCAACCTCTGAAAAACACTATTTTGAGAATGAAAGACATTTCCCCTCCTTGAGGTAACAACAAAGTTTTACAGCTACTTCCAGCAATGTCACCATGTCCTGAAGGAAAAGACTGGTATCATTATAATTATATTTTAACTACATCCTCTGAGTTACATTTTAAGGTGTAATAAGACATCTTTCTAATATAAAAATAAAAGTAAATTATATTGACATGTCTTCTCTTTGCTAGTAATAGCTGAATGAGTAAACAAATAGCCTAGAGAAACGAACACAGCTAGCTTCATGCTGCTCTGTGATCCTCCATGTTTCCCTATCTGGCTGAAATTTTTATGTACTTCTGTTGAAATTCTCAAATACTGAGAGAAAAAAAAATAAAAACTAAAAATAAAAATAATTTTAGGGTAGATGAGAAAGTTGGTTGCAAGTGATGTTTTAGAAAAAGTGACCTTTTTTTCTTTAATTTAGGATGAATATTGATATACACATGAATGAACATATTTAAAACAAAAACCTTTTCTTCTCTAAACACAGAATAAGACTCCTAGCACACCCATTCTGGACTCCATTCTGAAGATTAAGGGGGACTAAATACTTCTATGAAAAGCCTAAAGCCTTGACAAATCTTTAAAATGTCTATCTATAGACATTGTATAAGTAAAAAGGAAATTACTCAACACAGCCCCTATTTTCTAATCACAAGACTGTACTGATACCCCACTGAGTCTGGAGAGGAAAGGTACATGTGCTGTGTAAGTAAATTAGAAAAAAAAAGAATTACTATATATATATTTATATACTATATATAATTTCTCCCTCTCCCTCTCTCTGTGTATAATAATATGTTTATCTCTAATTGCCTAAGATGATACAGAGAAATGTGCTGCAGAATAGTGTTAAAAATAAGTTGGGGGAAAAAAATAAGTTGGGGATCAAGATACCAGAAGATAAAATCATTTCCTGTAATATTTTTTTAAAAATATCTATCAAAGCAACTGGGCTTAGAGCACAAGTACAAGGAAGATGGGCGGAACATTCCAGAAATAGATGGGAACACAAGACAAAACAACTAAAACCTTACTCCCAGATGAGGGTCCAGTAGCTGGAACTGATAGTGTAGGTTCCTAGTTAAGTAACATTTTATATGATTGCACTCACTCAAGTGAAGGGTAAGAAATGAAAAAGCCACCACAAAATGCAACATGTTCCATGGGCTACTTTCATCTTAAAATCTCTTTGGGGAGCGACTCTGGGTCAGTGTGACCCAGGAAAGCCAGGCTAGGTACGTAATCTGTGGAGGTGTCCATTCTTCAACTGTCAGCCAAACACCAGAAGAAAATCCAAGCGTCCATTTCTTGCCTTCTCTATTGCTTCCTAGTTTTGTTTTGTTTTCCAGTTAAATAGGGATGGTGTGAGGATAATTTTTTTTTTTTTTAACAGAACACTGTTCTTTATCTCTGGTTATTTATTCCTAACAAATGTTATGGCAAAACTGTTTATGACCCAAAAACATTTAGAAAACTTAGGTTGAATTTTTGTAGTTCAAGCTTAACTCGGGGCAAGTCAAGAGGGTAGAAGTTACAACTCCACCTCAGAGAACTTTAGCAAATGATCGCTCTAGGTTGTCCCCACCCCCGCACCACTGCAGTTTCTTCTCTGCAACCTTAAAACCAGAATAGGCTCTTTTTTTTTTTTTTTTTTTCTTTTGTCAATTGTAGGTTCTAAATTTAAGGCCCAAGTTGATTTTTTTTTTTTTTCCTGAAACTCTGGATTCATTTTAACTTCGAGAGCATATATTTTTAGCTACTGCCAGTTTACTCCTTGCTAGGACTAGTAGCTAAGCAATTTTTTTCTCTTAAAATTCAAAGAATTTTTTCTTATTAAACGCGATACATCTAGATAGAAGTAAACATTTTCCCGTCAGTGACATAAAGGAGAAATACCTCGCAGGTTCTAGGCAGCTTCACCCGGAACATCTCCGCAGCAAGTATGTCCACCGCAAGCATTTTCCTCGCATACCTAACTGACCGTAAAGCAACTTTGCCGTAAAAGGTACAATCACGAAAAATAAGAGGGGCATTCATTAAAGGAGGCATAATGAAACATGAAAAATGAATAACAACATTAAAAACACTTTGCTCCAAAATACAAAATATTGAGTACATTCAAAATGTATAGTGCAGATTTGGAGTAATAGTACACAAATAACTGATTTTATTCTGTAGATTATATCTAGGCCCGTGTTTTCAAAGTCTTCCATTCATAGTATTTTACTTTTTTTTTTTTTTTTTTTTGCCTGAAGATTCATCTCATTGGCATCACGCCTTTTCTTTTTTCACTAAAAATTTTTCTTCCATTAAGAGAAGTATAAGGGGGGCCTGGGTGGCTCAGTCAGTTAAGCATCCTAGTCCTTTTCTTTTTCTTTTTCTTTTTTTGAGTTTGAGTTTGAGTTTGGAGTGGTTTATTATGAGGTACTGCTGTAACAAAACTGATAGGTACATGTTTGTAATACTAAACATGGAACCGTCAACAAGCATCCAATCAATGGTAAAAAAAAAAAAATTGATTTAAGTAAATCATTAATGTCATCACAATACTGATAATTGTGTTCCCTTAAAGATTTTATTTTTTCAACCTTTTACTTTTCTAAGTCAGAAAATGGTATTCATAAAAAAATTTTTTCAGAAGATACTCAGATTTTTTTTCACATCAGAAACTAGTGATTTGAAAACCAACACTTCAGTGCAGCTGTTCCATATCATATGAAGCATCTGAGTCTTGATTTTGGCTCAGGTCATGATCTCAGGGTGTGAGAAGGAGCCCTCTCCCCCACCCCCTCCATTCTCAGGGGGAGTCTGGTTGAGATTGCTCTCTCTCCCTCTCCTTCCACCCCTCCCTGCTGTGCTTGCTTATGCACATGCACTCCTACTCTCTCTCTTTCAAATAAATAAATAAATCTTAAAATAAAATAAAATAAAATAAAACAGAGACATATCAGTTTCCAAATATTAGGATGCATATCCTAATTTGTGTCCCCTTGTGAAAGCCTTCTACACTGTTGTTTGTTCTTGGCATATTGTCACATGTCTGGTGGTAGATGTCTATTAAGTTCTGTGGGAAATGTAGGTTCAAAACTCTGCACCATTTTATAGACCATTATGAGGGCAAGGTTTAAATAATATAAAAATGGGAGTACTGTTGTCAATGGAGAAATCAAACCAAATGGTTAAGCCAAACTGTCAAACAGTAATTTTTTTTATCTTTTATGACAAAATTGCCTTACAGCCAATTCCTTATGTGGTGAAAATGTTTTTGAGGAAAATGCTCACAGCAAAGTTATCATTCAATGAAAGTTTAGCTTGTGACTATGCTCCTCATTTTTAGATGAAGAAATGGAAGTTCAGAAAGATCCCATTTAGTTGCTTGGGCAACTGACCACAACAAACAGGTGGTAGAGTCAGTTTTTGAACTCAGGTCTGTTTGACTCCAAAGCTACTAGATCTAAATGTCTCTGTCATTAATGACAACACTCAAATATTCTAAATCCATGGTTGAATGGCGTATCAACAATAGCTCCAGCCCAACAGCTCAAACTCTAGTCCTGGCAAATGTTTTAAAAACCAGCCCCAGAGATTCAAAAAGGATCTGCAGAATTTGGACAGAGCAAAAATAGGGATTCAGCCGAAACTAGAAAAGACACCATTCTCTCAGCTAAAGCTGTCCAAGGGTTGTTTTTTTGTTTTATTTTGGCTTTTGTCTGTTTCGGAAGTTGGGAGAAATGGGAAGTTTACATTTAAATCTCATTATATATTATTTACAGTTCGTTAAAATTGTGTTTAACCAATTCTTATCATTTGGTATGGATTAAATAATTCTTACATTATTGTACGTTAATGCTTCATATATAGTTCTAATGTAAATTATCCCTCCAGGTATTGTAATATTTTTAACCTGAACTATTGCAATCATTATTTTGGCACACAGAATGGGCAAAAGAGGAGAGAGCAGGCAATTGCCCCAGAAGGGCTTATTCTAATATGGGTGTAGTACCTGTTTCACTGAGAAAGTCAATGTCCTAAATTGACCATTCTGTAATATTCATATCCAAACAAAAACTCTCAATGTTTCTTCCCAAACCACTTCTTCTTCTACAGTTTCCCCCATATCAATAAAAGACAACTTCATTCTTCTGGTTGCTCGGAGCAAAAAACTTTGGAGTCACCGTTGATTCTTGATTTTCTCTCATACTCCACATCTGGTATGTCAACGAATCCTACTGGCTTTACTTTCAAAATATATCCAGAACTTGACCAGTTACCCCATCCCTTCTGTCATCACTCTGATTCCTAATCACCATTTGCCTGGATTACCTTGAGAGCTTCCTAGCCCATGTTTGCCTTTTCCTACCTCAATTACTCTAGAGTTACTTCTCTGCCTAAAACCTCCAAGGGTTCCAAGGGTTCCTTCTCACTCAGGGTAATGTCAAGAGCCTTGCAATGACCTATAGGTCCTATGTCATCTGCCATCTACGACCTTTTTTTAACCTCATTTCCTGCTACTCGCTTCATTCAGTCTTTCTAACCAAAATGCCCTCCTCTATTTCTGGAACAAGTCAGCAGAGTCTTGTCTCTGGGGCTCTCATCTTTCCCTTCCTTCTACTTAGAATGCTCTTCCCCTAAATGCCATGTGTTTGCACGGCTCAAAAGTCACCTTCTCAGTGAGGCCTTCTAGTATTTCAACTCAGTGGCTCCATGTCCTGACCCCCAGTGTTTGTCATTCCCTCTCCTTACAATACTTTTTCTTCTTAGAGTTTGTCTTTGTCACTATCTACACAATATATTTTACTTATTTTGTTTATTGTCAGTTTCCCCACCAGATTATTATTTTTTCTGTCTGCTTTGTCACTGCTGTTTCCCCAGTGTCTGTCACATATTAGGTACCCAATACATATTTGTTAAGTGTTGCTGGGTTTAATACAGAAAAAATTGAAATTATAAACTTTCTACACAAAAGGATAGCTAAAATGTTTCCACTTACAAACTTGTTATTCAGAGAGTCCTAATTAATAGTTCTGAAATCAATTTGAATTATCTGACAACACCATACACCAAACTGAGGTATTTATATGTTCTGTTTATCCTACTTTCTGGAACATTTGATAGCAGCTTTTCACCACAAAAACATTTTTAGATTAAAATTACTTTGCCCCCTATGGTTATCTGTGGGCACTGGTAACAAATTGTTTGCTAGTGCTAAGTGAGTCTATGCTGATTGGCCATTGGGAACTCTAACAAACTTTAAATTTCAGCAAAATTTGCCCAGAGACTGCTAATCCTGTGGAAGAAGCCAGGTATTCTGAAGGTAAAAGATACCAGGTAATTTGGCTCTCTTGATATTCTTGATAGCAAATAGCTCTATAATGTAGTTTACATTTTCAAGAATTATGTCATCCAGGTAGGGAGATTGCTTTTGAAAGTAAATGTATATTGAAAGTATTCTCTGCTCAGCACAACTGTGTAATATTTAGTGCTTTGTTTTATAAAATATAAAATGTGTTGCCGAGTTCTGGAAATCATCAACTAAAATTGATAGCATGATAGCAACTTCTTCTTTGATTAAGTCTTAGCATTATCAAGATCCACCATAATTTAAAGACACTAATTTTACTCTCTACCTTCATTTACAAACCAGAATAAAGATAATGTGATCACATTCATAGTTTTAAACCTCATCTGTGCAGACATTTCTACTGAGCAACACTAAATCATTTGATAAATGATTTGTAATGTCCTTATCTCTAAAATATCTGGATGGCTAAATTCCAGTTAAAATTAAGATCTTGAAAATAATATTCTTTAGAAGAGAGTAGACTAGAGCTTTAGAATATATTTAACAGTTACATTATTTCTTCAAATAAAAATTTTTACCTTGAAAATTTTCAAGATTGCAACAATATTTAGATTATTATTACCATTAAGAGCGTTTTCCTCAGATAATCTCAAAAAGTGGTGTAAATTTTTTATGCTCATATTGGTTGCTATATGTCTATGTGGTAAATGCTCAATATTATTCAAAACCATGAGATTAGTAATTCACAGTTATACTGACATTTTTTTTCTATAATAGCTGCTTGACTTAAATGAGCTCACTAGGTCCTCTTAGAATATTCACCAAAGTATAAACATGTACATTTATCCATAGCTAAATATTAATGTTTACACCTAATTTTGTTGAGCTCAATATAAAATATTATTTGCCTTTAAATCAACTACATGTAGACTTTTCTGTAATAAGATGAAAGAATAAAAACTTATTCAAGATAGCATAGAGTCATCATTAAGACTACTGTCTCTGTAGTTAAATTGCTTAGATATTAATCCCAGTTTTGCCTCTCAATGCCTGGGAATTCTAGGTCAAGTTATTTGGCTTTCTATCTATTTCATATTCTAAAGCAGGAAGAGTAATACCATCGAACTCATAGGGTTGTCATGAAGCTCAATAATTGAATATATGTAAAACTTTAGCACAGAGGTATTTTAGTATTTTAGTACTCAATAAATTTTAGCTATTAATATATGGATTGTATAAAACGTTTCACTCTCCAGCCCATGAATGGTTACTAGCTCAGAATAAAATGAATATAAGGACATATATTGGGGGACTATCCTGGTAGCAGATAAGACTTTATTCCTCACAGTGAGACCTGCTTTGCTGGCACCCATGTAAAGAGTCTGTTATGAGTTGTTACATTAACTTAATATTATTATGAATTGTAGAAATAATTAAATTAAATTATCTCTAAACACAAAAGAGAAAAGTTTGGACTGACAATAGAACAAGTAATTATATCTATAAAATTCATTTCTATCAACTGACTTCATTGTTTTAATAATATTGGACAATTTTCACTTTCACATCAGAATAATTAGACATACGAAGGCTCTTAAAGTATCTATACTTGGATATAAATTATACAGGATTCTTTTCTAAACAAGGATATGAACTACTGGGAGAAGGATGTTTGTATATACTTCTGTGTTTTATTTATTCTTAGGAATATAGTTCATACTTGACAATGCTTTAGGGTAAAATATTATTATCTTTTTTGCACAGAGTCTCGAAGATGCAAATTGTCTGTTTGGGACTGCTTCTTTTCAGCGTGACCTGGGCAGCACCAGTAAGCATTTATAAACTCATTTATACATCATATTATCTTCTGTTCTCTTTATTTTTTCTAAGCAATATTTTTTTCTTTTTTTAATTAGTAACCCTTACCTAGTTCAGTTGCAATAAGGTACCAAACAAAAAGAAAGCATCCAGCACTTGATACAAATGTCTATCACCAAGGAGGACCTCAATAAACATGTGCTGAATTATAAATGTCAACATATTGCCTTTTAAGAAATGCCAAAACGCGTATTTTTGAGAAAACTAATACCAGCCACAGTGTTTTGAATCAGCTAATGTTAATGAGTAAATGCTCAGAGACCCAAATTATAACACATCTAAAGAGATTCTCGATATTTTACTAAAAACTGAAAAAACTTTGACTTGACAGCTTTAAGGCTGACCAACTAGATTTTGTAAATACGTTGACAATGGAAAGAAACCAGACCTTTTCTCTTATTCTTGTAACCAACCCACCAGCACTGAAATCCTGCTAATGATTTTCTCTTCATGTGCAAAGCTAAAGATGGGGAGAAGGACCCCTAAGCTTAACATAAATTGAGTTGCAATTTCTTTTTTTGTCTTTTTTTTTTCCCTCTGAATCACCCAGATGAGTATTCAGGATGTGACTAAATTATCTTGTGAAAATGCTGAGTGTTACCGATATTTTCTGCTGTGCAGACCAGTGCTAATTAGACAATGTCTGAAAAGCATCCTAGCCTTTCAGAACAACCATTTCAGTTGGAGAGCATGGAAACAAGTAGTCATTCTGTTGCCGGAAGTGCTTAAATATAGGTCCTGAGCCTATTTGCAGGTTGAGTGACCAGTTGGGTAACCCAGTGATGAGCATGAATGATGCCATCCAGTAAGGACAGCAGAAGTTGAGGAGACTATGGCCCCTCTTAGTGCATATCCTTTGAAGTCCTGCAGGGGGCCATACTGCTTAAAAATAGACATCTGCCAGGCCCAATTCACACAATTCAGCTCAATCATGACCACAGGGGCATGTGTTTAAGCATGACAGAGGTTGAGTGGGTCTTGCTGACCCAGCTCAAACCCACCAGCTGAGGATGAATCTATTTTGAGCAACACATTCCAAGGAGCAGCTGAAGTGGCACCTTCTGACCATTTTCCAGTAACTGTTACGTCAATATCAATCCAGTGACCACTGGTCAAGAGAAGGAGCCAGCAGTTTTCCCCAGAGGGAGACAATGCCTTCTCCATTACAGGGCCACACTCAAGCGTGGGAGAACAGAAAAGTGGGTGTGAGGGGAGGTGGGAGGGATGCATATTTCAGATGAAAAAGGTTCAGCAAGGACATAGAGACAAAATTTTGAATTATGAATGACTAAATGTGATTTTTACCTAAATTATTTATTAATAGATTGTGGTATCAGAAATTAGAATATATTGAGTCACTTACATCTGTTTTGGAATTATATTTCTTTTTTTTTTTTTTTTTTTCCGAGAGATGAATTTTATTGCAAGCACCCTAGGACGAGGTTCCGCGACTCACAGAAAGAGAGAGAGAGTTGGGGAAGTCGTGCTGGGAGGGAGTTGGTGAGGTCCTTTTATTGGGGTGAGGTAGGGCATAGTCTTGCGCCCATATAAGGTATGTGGTGATTGGAGGGTATGGGGTAGGGGGAGTGTATCGGACCAGAATGAGGCATGGGCTCGAGTCCAATGGCAAGGTATGTGGTGATCGGAAGGCATGGGGCGGGGGAAGTCTGTGATGGGCAGTTCCCAATTAGAAAGTTCCTGGGTGGAGAATTTCAGTTTCCTGGTGGTGAAGTGGAGGCCGCAGTAAGGATGGAGGGAAAGTCTGCCATCTTGGAGAGGGTTGGCAGGAAGATCCACCATTTTGGAGCCCCGGTTTCCCAGCCGGCCCATCATTCTGACCTCTTTATATATATATATATATTGGTGTCAGGGGACGTCGAGTTTGCTCTGGCTGCTTCCTGCTGGTGGTGGGGCGTCATTGTAGAGGCCCTCGGAAGTGGGCAGGCAGGAATAGGGCTGTAGGAGGAGTTGGTTGACTGATACCCTGGTCATTTCTTGCAGGTGCTCCTGTAAGCAGCGTATGAAATAGGGAGCAATTGAGATCAACAGGAGGAGTATACAGAGGGGCCCTGCCAAGGGGAGGAGCCAGGTTACCCAGGCTTGGGGGTCTAAGCCCCAAATAGAATTATTGGTGTCTCGCTTGGATCCAGTCCTTGAGTTCCTTGACTTTGGAGGTGACTATGCCCAATTGGTTGATGAAGTAGCAACATTCTTCGTTCAAGAAAGGCATGTTCCCCCTTTTTCAGCGGTGAGGAGATCCAGAGCGTGTCGGTTTTGCAGGGTGACAGAGGCTAAGCTGGTGATTTGAGTCCGTAGGGCGGTGAGGGAGTTTGCTATTCGTTCCATGTCCTTGTTGAGTGCCACAACAGGTTCCGAAGTAAGCCTCCTCGAGGTGGGCAGCGGGAGGTTGCGGTCCGCAGGTGAGGAGGAGGGAGCCTCTGTGCCGGGCAAGGGCTCAACCTCCTCCCGGGTTTTGGCACCAAATGTTAAGTTGCTCCCGCCGGCGATAGTACAAAATGCTACAAGGTAAATGGATCCGAGAGGTGAACTTTATTGCAAGCACCCTCGGGGGAGGTTCTGTGACTCACAGAAAGAGAGTGAGAGAGGGAGTGAGTTGGGGAAGTCACGCTGGAATTATATTTCTAAATTCAAACTGTAGGAGAAAAAAAAGTTTTCCTCAATCCTCTTTGTGTTCATGGCTCTGTCGGAAAATTAAGCTGATAAGGACAGATTAACAGGAGAAAAGCATACAAATGTTATTAAATTTCTACACGTGCATGGGAGCTGTCATAAGAGAATGAAGACCCAAAAAGGTAACCAAAGCAGGAAGCTTTTACATCTTTTAGATGAAGAAACAACAAATTTGTGAAAAATTGCTAAGACAAAGGGATTTGGGCTAAAGGTAATCCAACCAGGTCTAGATAGTCCTTATATTCCTTACTGAGGAAGAATTAGTTTCACAAGATTTGTGGATTCCTCCAGTGCCATCTCTGAACTGCTAAGAGCCGGTCACCAGTAACAAGACACTTTGTTTCCTACCTTTAGGCAGAAAAGGGGGTACTTATGACTTACCTGCCTTCAGTTCAAAATAATTCTTATGTCAAAGAAGCATATTTTGGGAGTGACATTCTGGCTTCCTTCAAAGACAAAATTTGGAAGTGGAAGAAAACAAAAGATGGATATTGGGCCATGTAATTCAATTAATATTCATCAACATGCAATTAGACTATAAACACTGTTAAAATTTACTTTGTTGTAAGTTCATGACTTATTACTGCCAGCTTCATTAAGGTACTCTATACTAACAAGTATGTTTTTAATTCATGTGTTCTACGAGAAGATGCTGAATATCCCAAACAATTGTTTTTTTTTTCCTACTTAGTATCTACTCATCTCATTTTTATGTTTTCTTTTTCCTATAACCCCATATTCAAAATTATTTTCACTGTTTTTATATTTTTGGGAAATGATGCAGTGATCTAAATTTATATGCATAAGAGAATAAAAAAACAGCATAAGAAAAAAGTCAGTAATGGATGGAATTATAAAATATACCTTGAAGGTACTTAATATAAAATTCAGAAACATTTCCTCTTATTATTAATATTTTTTTGGCAGGTAGCAAGCCATTTAAAAATTTATTATTTTAACTCTGGGAATTTGAGGCAAAGGTTTTGGTTAAAATATCTCCTTTAGGGGCACCTGGGTGGCTCAGTGGGTTAAGCCTCTGCCTTCGGCTCAGGTCATGATCCCAGGGTCCTGGGATCGAGCCCCGCATCGGGCTCTCTGCTCAGTGGGGAGCCTGCTTCCTCCTCTCTCTCTGCCTGCTGCTCTGCCTACTTGCGATCTCTCTCTGTCAAATAAATAAATAAAGTCTTTATTTAAAAAAAAAAATCTCCTTTACTTCTACATAAAACTGCTACCAGCTGTTTAAGTGTAGATAATTTTGTTTATTCTACTGCCTATCTCACAGGGGTTATTATGGGAATCAGATGAGATTAGGTATACAAAAGCAGCTTATAAACTGTAAAGTGCTGTGTAAACAGAAGGTGCTATTCACAAACTATTTTTGTTTCTAGGATATAATGGACTGTTAGGCAGGTCTGCCTTGGAGCCAAGCCAATAGGGCACTTTTACTAAAGTTTTGAGTTTATTTCTGAGACAATTTCATCAGTCAGGATCCAGTCAGGAAAATAAAATAAAATTCCCATGACAGGGAGTTCAGTAGAGGGATTTTATTTGGAGAATAGTTATTAAGTATAGAACAAACAGAAAGAGCAAATTATGGGTAATGAGGCAACCCAAAGATTAAAACTACTGCCACTCCTTGGGCTGAAGAAACAAGGAAGGAAGTGTTGTTCTCGGTGCCCTGAGTGGGGAAGGGCCCCAGCAGAGAGGCAGGACCACAAAAGAGATGTGTCCAGTCCCAGAGATGCTGCCCCAAACAGAGAGAGCAGGAAAAGACATACTTGCTCACTCTCTCCTTCTACCCTCCAATCTCAGGCTAGGCCTCCTGTCAGCCAAACCCAGACTGAAGCCAGATGGCAAAGTTGCTGAAGAAATGTAGTTTGTAGAGGTCATTCCTGAGAGAGCAGAAGTTTGTAGAGGTCATTCCTGAGAGAGCAGAAGCACAATATCTGAAAGGATAATTGCCTATATTTTATTGCAGAAAAATACAGAACATTAAGGTTTATTCAGGGAGAATACTCTCTAGGTGATTAAGAACTTTTTCTTTCAGCTTTCCCTTGGGTGGTTCTCTCTTTTATATGACTGATACCACCATGACTCCTGTTTCCACTTTAGCACATGCATTTAAACACAAACAAGTCCCACCCAGTGGTTCCTCTTCCCAAATCTGAGATACACTAGGAGTTTCAAAAATTAATAAGAAAATTAAAATACAGGGGCACCTGGGTGGCTCAGTGGGTTAAGCCTCTGCCTTAGACTCAGGTCATGATCTCAGGGTCCTGAGATCAAGCCCCACATCGGGCTCTCTGCTCAGCAGGGAGACTGCTTCCCACTCTCTCTCTGCTTGCCTCTCTGCCTATTTGTGATCTCTCTCTCTGTCAAATAAATAAATAAAATCTTTTAAAAAAAATTAAAGTACTGGGAATAAATGAATTGTTGTGTCTGTTCTTCCACAGCAAGCTTGCTCCAAAATTCTCAGATCATCTTCTGCATGCTCTCCTGTGACACCAAAATTTTAGCCCAAAGACCTAGAACATGCAGCCTGGATCTATTCCTTCCTAGTTTCTGGCCTTTCTCCACCTCAATAGCCACCTCTCACCCTAGGTATTCTCAAGATCTTTGGACATGTCTGTTGCAGATCAAGAAGAGTATTTGTCCCAATCCATAGGACACTCCATTTTCCTTTCCCTGAGAGAAATCTCTGCTCAGGTGACTGGCAACAACAAAGTCTCATCCTTGGACATGATCCTACACCTTATGGACAGAGCTATGGTTTTACTTTTGCTGGACCACCAGTAGCATCAAGTCTTTGCTTGTATAGCAAACTAAATTCATGCAATTCATGCAAACTTATAATTCTCATCACTGGACTCTGATTTTGGTTCATTGATACTAAACAACTTCCAATGTGACAGTGAAAATTTATTTTTCAGTTGATATCAGCAACGTCCAAGCTTCCACATCTGGAGTGACACCCCTCCCCAACTTGGCAATTCTGTGCTTGAGTGTGGTTCTAATGGAGATGTCATTGTCTCCCTCTGGTGGACGAATGCTGGCACCCTCTTTTGTAAGACTAAAACAAATATTATTTTAAAGTATCCATCTTCTTTGGTTAGAATGATTTTCCACATTGAATAATACAACCCAGCAAGAGAAAAATAAATGAGACATTTATTGTTGGCTGAAATGGACGAAAGAATGAATGTTTTGTGAAGTTGTATTTCTTGTTTCCTTCCAGACATTTCTGCCACAAACTGAGAAAACTAAGGAAGACTGTGTGGAAGAACAGAGGGTAAACAGAATTATTCTTCTCAGATAAATCTATTTCAACTCTTTTAAAGAAAAAAACTCAGGAGAGGAAATTTTTAACTGTCAAAATATTCCTGTGCACTTAGAATGGAAATGCAAAATTATGCAACATAATTTTGGCACTTAATTCAGACAATGTTTGATAGAAAAGAGAAACATTCTGAATGGGGATTTGTTTCTCTTCATTGTGATTTCTCTCTCCAGAAGAAGTGAGTAAAAATCCTGGTGTATTATTAGCAAGCTATTTTCCCACACATATACACAAGAACAAAACAACAAATGAGGGAGGAAACAACGGGAAGGGAATTAACGAATCTTAATGTGGAATTCTATTTACATGGAGTTACTTTTCCATATTCATGTAGAAAGCAAAACAAGTATCCTCAGCTTTTCATGTCACCAAATTGCAGGCTACCATGGTTTCTCCTGGCAGCCTCAGAAAATTCTGTTCTAGGACCTAACAATCTTCTGTTCTTTATCTCAGCTGAAAATTACAAAGGCAAAAATGGCAAACATCAGAGTCTGAATGTTCATGCTGTGTCTTTCCAATTTGACATCAGACATGAATACTATAAAACCCGCACTTCTCCTATTCCTTACAGCCTCTCCCACCTGCAAATATTTCCACATGCTCCTTGTCCATTGAAATTTGGTAATCAAATTAATACGCCCTGGGAGAGAGAGCCATTGATAGCCATCCTTAGAGCAAACAGACTTACAGACATGTTGAAAAGAAAGGGACAAGGTTTATAGGTGCTCTTCTGTGATTATAAGAACTACCATTTGTCAGAAGCAGAATTTGACTTCACTTAAGTTAAAGAATATTTCGTACAATCAAAAAGAGAGCCAGACAAGTTAATAAGATATAAACACATCTTAACACAATGTTATCTTTTTGTAGATAACGTACAAAGGCCACCATGAGAAACACGGGTATTATATTTTTAAGTATGTTTACACATCATCTGGGAGGAAAAATCAAAGTGTCATAAAGGTAAGCTGAATCTCTGAGAGAAGATCCTTACCATGAGCCAAATTCTGGACTAACCCTAGGGGAAACTGTAGAGGAGACACATTTATTTTAATTACTCTGGGTTTCTGTCTGTGGTGGGTGCTTTTGCCCTTTTTCCATAGTCCCTGGCTCCTTAAACATCTCTATTACAGAACTCACACAGATGGGCCACCCTATGGCTTAGCCCAAATCCTGCCCCACTTCGGGACCTGCCCCAGCAGGTGTGATGCTGGTGGACCTCTAATGCCCGTGACCTTTGCTTATTGCTTCCAAGTAATGTTTGATCTTTTATAAGGAGGGTTTCTGAACATAATCTATCATGTGTTCTAATGATGAGGATTAAAAGACTAACAGGAGAGATCACTTTAGCCTAAAGAGTGACATGTTTTAGTGTCCCTTAAATTCATTCCACTGATGACTCCATTCTGGGTCAGAATGCTTGGAAGAGAAAGAATAAGGGCCTTGTCCCTGGAATAGGACAATAATTCTTTTCATTCAGCCCCTTTTTGCAGATTCATTGGCCGAAGAGCTGGAAACAGCTTAAAATGCCATCAGCAAAAGGACTATTTACTTTTTCCAAATCTGGCTTCATTTCCCATGAAAGTGGTAGCTTCTCTTCAGAATGTTATTTTGTTCTGCTCATTATTCTTTAGATGGCATCTCTAAGACCAACTGCCTGTTAAGCTAATTTGTTACATTGAGTAAGTTAAAACTTATTTGTTGTAATAAATATATGTTGAGCTCTTCCTATTGTGCAAGATACTATGTGAGATTAAATGATTGAGAAAACTTAATTCTTTCTCTCCAGGAACTTAGATTAGAAAAGAAAAAAAAATGCATTTATAAAAGCCATTATAAAACTCAAGACAGAATGTGCAAAGTGCTGTGAGAGTAGTACCCCCAAAAATGTGATTTTAGGGGCTTAGAGTAGAAAAAGATTAGTTCTTAGTCTGGTGTTTAGGGAAAGCCTACATAATGGAAATAATTGAGCTGGGCCTTGGAGGTTGAGTACAATTTAAGCAAACAAGTGGATGAGAGAAGTTTGAGCAAACAAGTGGATGAGAGAGGCCATTCCAGACAAAAAGAATAATATGAACTAGGGCATGGAGATAAAAAGAGCACAGGAAATCAGACCAGCCA
The DNA here is from genome assembly GCA_004024625.1 of Mellivora capensis. Classification (NCBI taxonomy): domain Eukaryota; kingdom Metazoa; phylum Chordata; class Mammalia; order Carnivora; family Mustelidae; genus Mellivora; species Mellivora capensis. Next base: position 21,475 of record PISX010007330.1, on the reverse strand, counting down.
ACTGATATAAGGACCACCATGCAGTCAGTGATGCAACCAGAAATCATTTAAAATAACAAATACAGGGGCACCTGGGTGGCTCAGTGGGTTAAAGCCTCTGCCTTCGGCTCGGGTCATGATCCCAGGGTCCTGGGATCGAGCCCCGCATCGGGCTCTCTCTCTGCGGAGAGCCTGCTTCCTCCTCTCTCTCTGCCTGCCTCCCTGCCTACTTGTGATCTCTCTCTCTCTCTCTCTGTCAAATAAATAATAAAAAAAAAAAATTTAAAAAAAATCTTAAAATAACAAATACAAAAAAGAATGACCATCACATTCCATAGTTTAAAATTTGCTTCATGTTTTCATCTATAAAAGAACTCCATTCAGTCCTTAGTGAAATGCACTTAATTCATTAGTATACATGCTACTGTTTTTAAAGCAGTTGAAGCTCCAGGAAGAAAACAAAATTTCCCACCGCAGAGTAGGGGGAGAAACAAAATTAAAAGGGATGATCCCAATCTACTGATTTGTTAACGCATCTGTTTAACTCAAAAGGCTATATTCACAATGAGCAAATGAACTTGATTTCAAAAGAAAATATAAATGTCCACGTGAAACTTTCCAAGACTCAATGACTTTAAAATAAGTCAAATGTTTAAAATACTTTCAATTCAGCAATAATTCACTATAAAGTTTGTTTCTATTATATTTTTCCCCACAGAAAAATCTTGCTTATTTTCAGAACATTTCTGCCACTACAAAAGATCAGAGAATATCATAATTCTCACAAATAAATAATTTCAAATTGTAACTTAAAGATACTATAAGTTCTAACTTTTGCATGCTGTATATAAGCAGTTTCCTAAAGGTAGAAGGCATTTTCATAAGGTATTTTTAATCTTGAGATTCAAGAATGAGCTAATTCAACACTTTCCCCACCGCTTCCAACAGTGAGATACATGTATGAAAACAAGCAGTCCTCCAGGTAAAATGGTATTCTTATTTTCAGACCAAAGAAAGAGACAAAAAGGAAGATCAAGCGAAATACATTTAGGATAGCATAGTCTCAGGGGTCGCAAGCTCGCAGAACCCTCCCAGAGAGTGATATTCAGGTAATACATGGATAGAAGGGTCCAGAATTAGTCCATCTCCATCTACCACCACAACAGTTAAGGAGGGACAGAGCCTGAGAAAACAGCTGTGCATCCAATAATCAAACCACTATCACTCCCATCACTCACAATAGGTAGGAAAGCAAACAGCCATTTGATAAAGGGCTATATATGGTTCTATATGAAATGATAGTTACCATCATTTATACAGAATTCATCTTACACATAAACATTGTTTTAGATACTTTACACACATTATAACACTTCATAAAACCATTTAATTCCCCCAACAATCCTGAAAGATAACTATCATTTTTCTTATTTTACTATTAAGAAAGCTGAGCCACAGAGAAGTAAAATAAGGTTGCTAAGATCACATAGCTCATCAACGGCAGAGTTGGGCATCCAGTAACCATGATCTTTCCATAATACACCTACTTTCAACCAGCCCTTGACTGACGGGTCAAGAAAGACCATTCGACTCCTCCTGCCTGCTGTTCCACTAAATGCGATTCCCCATTATCCTGGCTTCCCTGAATGTGGGCTTTCCATCTCCTTTACCTTCCCTATACCCTTGCTGTGTGAGTGCAAGCCTCCAACCTGTCTATACTTTCTTTCTCCATCTGGGAGCATTCATGTATTTGCACATATTTAATTAATACATTCAAGAAAATGTCTACATGCTCATAGCAGCCAACAGACCAAAAAAAGTGGGACAAAATTAAGCTGTATTGGTAAAAATAGGGCTGTGGCCAGGGCAAGGAAGCTACTAGAAGCTGTGTGCTCAGGGCTCCCCAGGCCACATCGGAGTCTAGGGCCATCTGGGACCCCACAAGCTAAAGGAGATCTATAGTCAGATGACAGCCCCGAACATAGTGACGTAATTAAAGAGAACCACAAGTGTCAACTTGGAGAAGAGAAAGAAAGCATCCAGTGAGTTTAGAGAAAATCTTAACTTTTCCAAATATTAAAAAGGTTGCATATGAAAGAGGAAATAACCTTAATAATTGTTGCATCAGTTACTAGGTGCAGGTTTAAAAACTTGAAAAATAGAACATAATGAAAATTAGAATATAAATGAAAAGATTTCACATAAAATGTAACAAGCAATTAGCCTGCAAAGTGTTCAAGGAAGGAACAGCTGACCATATGTCATGAAACTGGGAAGGACTTGCCCTGGGTGACCCTGTGAGGCTGGGATACCTGACCCTTTCTCTAACTAGGTATTGTTTTTGGAGATCGGGTGCTACATTCTCACAGCATCAATCTGTCTGATATTAAAGTTGTTCTCTTTTTCTCTTGTCTTCATTTTTGCAGATCAATATTCCAGTCCATTTTAGTTATTAACCCACCTTCTAGCTGAACAACAGTAGAAGGTTTTTTTTCCTTTGTAGTGTTTTTCTCTGGCATAATCCAAATCCAAGCGATTATATCTCAGTTTTGAACACTGCAAATCCTCCTAACTGTTCTTTCTTACCACTATTCCTCCTGAACTGTTGATTTTTATTTTGTAATCCCTTGCTCATAAACCTTCACTAGCTCTTTACCCTTTGCAAAATAAAACCAAATTCTTTACCCTCAAGTCTCAGGTTCTAGAATGCTCCAGCACTCTGTATGTCTGTGAGAACCCCAGTTGGATATGAGGTCCCTGTCCCACCGCTCTACACCCCCATCTTTGGTCCTGCAGGTCTCCTGCCTCTGCCATTCCATGAGTCATCAGGTATTGCTTAGTACATGGGGCACCCAGCCACATTTCCTACTTGTCCCTGTCCCTCAATTAATGACTCTTATTTCCACTTCATATTACTCACCAGTTCAAAAGCCTATGTCATGGTGTTGTCAATTTTACCTCACCCTACAATTTGGAGGTAGAGCGAAAGTATCTTATTTATTCTGTTTATAATTGTTCTGTTGCTCAAGAGTTCCCACCCAAGGAGTAATGAGAGGAAGGGAGGAGTGTACAGAAATTAATTTAAATTCAGCCTGTTTAAACTTAAGTTTATCAAATCATTGTAATAGTTCTTTAAGTCCTTTAGTTTGGGTAAAAACACTCAGATACTCTCTCTCTCTTCTCTCTCTAAGATGGCATACAGATATATGAGGCAATAGGGTATGGCTTATATAATCCACTACATACAATATACCATATGTATAAACATATGTGGAAACAGTGGAAGGGAAGATGTGGAATCCTCAGACATGCATGGGCAATGTTGCTCGACCACTTGGGTGCTGTCCCCCCTGATTGTATTCTAATATTTTTTTAAGATTTTATTTATTTATTTGACAGACAGAGATTACAAGTAGACAAGAGAGGCAGGCAGGGAGAGAGAGGAGGAAGCAGGCTCTCTGAGGAGCAGAGAGCCTGATGTGGGGCTCGATCCCAGGACCCTGGGATCATGACCTGAGCCGAAAGCAGAGGCTTTAACCCACTGAGCCACCCAGGCGCACCTCCCCCCGCCCCCCGCTTGTATTCTAAAATGAAGTCTCTGGCTGCCATAGTTTAGGATCAGCACAGTACAGTCTTGGTTGGGGCCCAGTGGTGTTTCAGTCTCTCTTGGCTCTCGTAGACAATTTAGACCCCTCTGTGTTTGAGTATGACTCATCTTTGTCCATACTGTATATGTTCCTTCTACGTGACTCCTTTTAGAGCCACCTTTCATTGATTTAGAGCCACCTCTGATTCCAGAGGGTATCACTGTGGAGGATACCCTCTGGAAAATTCCCGACCAGACTCTCAGACACTTTCATATCTAGCTTATGCCATAGAAATACTGCGAGTGCCATGGGCAAAGTTGCTGTCAGCCCCTTTTTCTTTTTGACCACATTGTTCTGCCAAGCTTACTGCAACTTGGCTGCACCTCAAGTTGGTAAAGTACAGCCTATGAAGCAGCCTTTTTATAGGCTCCCCCCAAAAAGGACAAATGGAGATACATGTATAAACACTTCACTTTCCTTCTTCACTTTCTCTTTTTCATCCCAGTATCATTCAGGGACTTTCCTTGTCTAGATCTCCATACTTCAACTTTATGATCTAGAACTGTAGTTCTCAAATACAGTCTATAGACCTGCAACTATCAACATTACCTGGGAAATGTTATTGAATGCAAATGCTAGAGTCTCACCCCAGATCTACTGGATCAGAAACTCTGGCCATTGGTTCCAACAATTTTTGTTTTACCACCTTCCAAACTGTTCTGACAAATGCTAAATTTGAGAACTGTTTATCTAAACTATCAAATTTAGTTTATTACATGACAAACAGGGAAGAAAAGAAAAGTAGTGAATCCTTTTTCTGACAACAGCTGGGTTTGTAACACTTGCTGCAAATCCTTTATTTGAATGTCAGAAGCTGAGTATTATCTAGATTCATCTATTTGTCTACTTTCTAAAAACGAGGGTGGGGGGAGAAGAAAGGAAAAGAAAAAGAAAATTTCCCTCTAGGCAGATGAATATCTCTGAAGACCAAGGCAAGAACACACACACACACACACACACACACACACAGAAAGGAAGACAGAGAGAGAATAATTATTTTTTAAAATATGAACTCCATTTCACTTGCAATGGCTTACACAAGATGAGGACAGCAATTTTTTTTGCTAAAAATATTATTATTATCAATCTTCATTTAAACATCTTATTGTTTAGAGCAGTAATCATAAAAATTTTAATAGTGAACTTTCCACTTTAAGTCCAAATATTTGTCTTTGTCTCAACAACAAATAATGTTGTCATTGAGACTTTAATCATGGTTTCAATTTCTTTTATTTTAGCAAATATGTCTCTGTGTTTAGGGGGACCACTCTTGAATCATATGCTCCTTAAATTCAGATCCTCCTTCAAGATCAGACCCTAATCTACATTTCCAAACTTACTTATTTTTCGCTTCTTTAGGATTTCTCTATTCAAACCATGGAGTTTTATTCATATTATCTTTCAAATGTTTCTTATTTCCAGACATTGAAAGTGCCACTTATTCTTAAAATATTCTCACTACTATCCTATCACATATTTGGATCCTACCCATTCTTCAAAGCTTGTTCATTCTTTATCCATGAAACTTCCTTTGATCATTTCTAAATTATCTCTACCAACAAACCTCTATTGAGTTAAGTCTTTCTCTTAAGTATTTGGTGGGTAATTCTTTTTAAATTGCTTAGGAATTATTATTTTTTTAAAATTTAACATAAAATAATACTTTATGTTGAAAATTACACTTTAGCAGGAAGAAAAAAACAAAGACAATATTGCTCTTCAAAATTCTGGTAAGAGAAGAAATCAAGAGCCAGCACCTAAAGAAACCATTGCCCAGGAAAGAGAGAAAAACTCTTCCATTCTTGGAGCCAATGAAAATGACCAAAGTAACAAAACCCAAACTCTTTTTGAGAACAGACAGAAAACAAATGAAGACGATAGTATTAATAACAAAGGAAATGCTCACAGTGACCTAAAGATGTCCATTTATCCTGAATCCACTGGGAATAATGGGGCTGAGGATGAAGATAATGTGGTCAACAAACTACGTAACCAAGAAGAATATGGTGCAACTCTCATCAGAAATAATATGCAACACATAATGGAGCCAAGAACTGTGACTGAACTCTTGGCAGAAGAAAACAAAGAGAACGAACACAAGAATGTTCTAAGAAAAATCCCAGCAAGTGTGAACTATGTTAAAGTCCCCTCAAAAGATAGAAAGTATTATCAAAGAGATCCCCAAATCCAGAATATTCCAGTTAAAAGCAAAAGCACCTACCATACCCAACACAACATTGGCTATCCAAAACAGCTCCCAAAAGTCAAAAAAATCCCCAGTGATTTTGAAGGCAGTGGTTACCCAGATCTTCAAGAAAGGGGCGACAATGATATCTCTCCTTTCAGTGGAGATGGTCAGCCTTTTAAGGACATTTCTGATAAAGGAGAACCTATTGGTCCTGACTTAAAAGGTGCAGATATTCAAACAGAGTTTTCTGGCCCAAGTGAAGCCAATACCATCAGTCCCGATGCAAGAGGGCCAGGTTATAATGAGATTCCAGAGAAAGAAGAAAGTGGCAGAAGTACCACTGGAACCAGGGATGGAACAAGAGAAGAGGCAAGCACCCCTGATGTAAGTCTAGTGGAAGGCCGCAATGATATCGTAGGTAGCACCAACTTTAAGGAACTCCCTGGAAAAGAAGGAAACAGAGTAGATGCCAACAGCCAAAATGCTCACCAAGGCAAAGTAGAGTTTCATTATCCTCATCCTCATCTACCCTCAAAAGAGAAAAAGAAAGAAGGCAGTAGTGATGTTGATGAAAGTACTAATTATAATGAAATTCCAAAAAATGGCAAAGGTGGTAGCCGAAAAGATATGGAGCATTCTAATAGGAATCAAGTAATCTCAACTGGAAAACAAAGATTTCCCAGTAAGGGCCAAAGTCGGGGCCAGCTTGCTCCTTCTCATGATCTTGATTATGAAATTAAAAATGAAATAGGTTCCCATAATGGCCTCAATAACGAGGAGACTATAAGAACACAGAGCAGAAAAAATCATTATGTACCCCCCAGACAAAATTCTACATGGAATAAGGGTGTACCACAAAGGAAAGGTTCCTGGGGTTACAGAAAACCCCATTCCAGGAGAAGGTTTAGCCCCCCTAGAAAGCATGATAGTAGTGAATCGTCTGACAGCGGCAGTTCCAGTGAGAGTGATGGTGATTAGCCACTAGAAATTCCCAGCAGGATAAAGGTTCAAATATCTAGTCATCTGTAACCTGACAGAAAAGGAGAGCCACCTGAGAGCAGACCAGGTGCGAAAGGGGCCGAGCAGAGAATTGAGTAAGCCAAGAAACCTGGCCTCCTGGGGAGATTTGTTGCTATTGTAAAAGTCACAGTATGAGATTCTATTCAAAGTTGCCATGCACTTTTTCAAGAAGAAAAATTAATTAAGGATATGTGGAATAGATAACATTTGAATAGATGTCTTTCAAAACTAGTTTGTAAATGTCACAAAAGCCCTCGTTTGTTTGCTTTATAGATATGAAAAGCAATAATATTGCTCATATGATAATCTGTAATTAAATAATCTATTAGAAAGTCTGTTGTCTGTGGTGCTTTATTTCAGAGGCAACAAGATTAGTTCTGCTTCTGGCAAAGGCAGTGTTGCGAAGTTAATCTGTTGAATAAAACTTAACCACATTCCCTCATCCCATTGTGCTTAAGCCAGCATTTCCTTCTTCATCTGACCTCCCTGTGCTGTACCGGAGATATCCTGCTTCATATCTTTCTACACTTCCTTCCTGTGTTGCACATTTATAACTTCTTATAAAGCAAGCTTTATTTCCTAAAACAAAGGTCCATGTTATCACTTTTTCAGACAAAGAAGGAAATAGGATAAACAGGGGCGAAGGGAATGGGAGGAACAGGGATGATTTAAGGAGAAGCACAAGTGCAAAGACAAGACCAAAACTTACTTTGGTGGAGAGTTTTCATTGGCTGATCCCAAATTACCTCCAGTTTTTTTCTTTTCCCCAATCTTTCATATAGATGCTTTTCCAGCTAATGGCCTTCTGATACTATTCTGGAAATTAGACATAAGCTGCCTGGTAAGGGAGGGGAGTGAAGTTCTGGAAGACTTTTGCTCTTCCTGATAAGAGAAGCTTTTACAGCTAGTACCATGCTTCCTCCTTTCTTACCCTAGTTCTTCGCTTGACATTAACATGATGCTCAGGGGTGCAGCAGCATTTTGTAATCATGAAGAAAAGGTGTGAGACAACAGAAAATATACATATTGGTCTCTGCCCCGGTTCCTGGCATAGGATTCTGAAAACTCTTATAATTTCCTAAGTGATAAGAGCACTAGGAGCATCTTTTGTTCTAATATTTGGTCTTTGACCCTAGTTCCTGACACTGAGCTCCTAAATCCCTTGGAATTTCCTGGGTCTTTTGTTCTAGTGAGGTGGCTCTTGGTGGGCTCCTAGATGGGGGCTGGTCACCAGAGAGGCCAGATTAGAAGTTTGAAATTTTCAGTCCTAATCCCCCATTCTTCAGAGAGGGACTGGCAATGGAATTAATAGTTATGCCTATGTGATGAAGCCTCCAGAGACACTTCAAGTGTCTGGTGTCCCGAGAGCTCTCAGGCTGGCAAACACGTGGAGGGGGCAGAAAGTAACCTACCTGGAGAGGACGTCGAAGCTCTGCACCTCTTCCCACATACCTTACCCTTCACCTCTCCTCCATCTGGATGTCCATCAGTATCATTTATCATATTCTTTTACAATAAACTGGCAAACAGGAAGTAAACTGTTTTCTTGAATGCTGTGGGTTGCTCTAGCCAATTAACTGGAACTGAGGAGGGGTTTGTGGGAAACTCTGATTTATAGCCAATAGGTAAGAACCATAGGTGAAATCCTGGACATACAACTGGCATCTGAATTGGGGAGGGGGGAAGTCTTACGGGACTGAGGTCTTAACCTGTGGGATCTGAGGCTATCTCTAGGTAGATAGTGTCAAAATTGAGATAAGTTGTAGGACACACAGCTGGTATCACAAAAGTGCTTAGTGTGAGGGGAAACCCACCTGTCTTGTGTCAGAGGTATTGTGAGTGTGGCAGAAGTGTGAGAGTAAAAGAGACACACAGAAGAAATGTAGGTCTTCTAACACAAAAAGACAAAATAATCACAGAGATACCACTAAACCAGCTCCCCAGCTCCATCAGCCTCCTGCCCCCAGAATGCTTGTTCTGTGAATAAAACAATTCTCTGTGTTAAACAACTGTTCTTTCTTTCTTTCTTTCTTTCTCTCTCTCTTTTTTGCTAGCTGAATTGAATTACTAATTCATATACCTTTCTGTTTCTGATATTCTTCTAAATGAGAAGGACCAAAAGAAGAAGAAAGGTAGAAGGTAGAGAAAAGTGCCTACTACTTCTCTTGTCTCTCTAAGATACAAGTTTCCAAAAAGCAGAAATCATGACTGGTACATTCTGGACAGCACCTAGATTATTGAGTTGAATAATGTATATAACACAAACGAAAAACAGCAATGTCAATACAACACCATGGTGCCTTCAAAAAATCCAAACTGTACATTAGGTTGATAGAAGGTACTTTTTTTGCTAAATAAAAATAGCAATATAAGCTATGGAAAAAATAAGATTCTCCACATACACCCAAATAATAATAGCTAAATGTGCTGTGCTCTGTTACAATCATTTATCTGCACACTGTCCGACTATATGGGTACCATTACTATCCCCAATTTACAGTTGAGGAAACTGGGCCACAGATTTGTGAGTAAGTGTCCCAACTAGTAAGCTAGGATTTGATCCAGGCAGCCGTGTTTGCTCTTAAACAGTCACTGTACAGTCATACATCACATAGATAGACATAATACAGAATATGCATTCAGTATATGGATGGATGGATAGACAGACACATATACATGGACAGTGTGTGTACATATCCACATACACATGCATATGTGCGCGCACACACACACACACACACAGAGCAAGAGAAAACCTGCAAGTTGAACCTGAAACCAAGAAATATCTTCTTTCCCTCATTTAGTCTCCATCTTCCAGGTACAACAGTAATAAGTGTCTGTGAAAAGAGTTAACATATCTCCTAATAAATCACTCACCAACAGAATTCCAGAATAAGCTCTTTCTAGTACTTTGCTTTTTTAAAGCTAAAAGACAATTTTGGTGTACACGTACACACACACACAACCTGAGCAATTAATGAAATGAAGAAAACTACATCAGAATTTAAATTGCGGAAAAATGAATTGAAATCAACCCTCTATTTATATTCCAGATTATATCAGATTTTTACAAATAAATGGACTGTTCACATGAAAAACACTTGGTGTTGTAAAGAAAAGAAATGAACTGGTAGAGGAAACAGATGTTTTCTTTGGGTAATTGCAGGCAGGAGCTTCCAAAGGCCATCAGTCTTAGTCTGCTATCTAGTGGAGAAATTGCACATTTCAATTCTCTCAGATTTTCTTCTCACCAAGCTTGAATATTGGTGCATGGTCACTTAAAACACTGACAATGTTCAGATTTTCATCCATTTAAGGGAAACTGGAAATGTTTCAATATCTTTGATGCCTTGCCAAGGGACCCAGACATAGAGGGCTGAGACCAAAACTGAAGGACCACAGATCCGGAAGCACAACCTGCAGTCAGGCCGTGGGTCTGTGTTGTGTCCAAACACAGATTTCAGCCATCAAGCTGTACTGCTTCACTTTTTTTTTTTTTTAAACAAACATAGATTTCCAAAACAGGGCAGAAAATTCCAGATTCACAAAGGGGCCTTTTATGCAATGATTGAAATGGGCATATTCTGCCACCTTGTGCCCAAAAGGAAAAAAATTGCTCCAGGCTCTGGCATTTATTCCAATGCTGGCTACTCCCTCCAACCTCACCATCCTACATTTATTTCTCTGTTTAAAAATATCTACCTTGATTTTGCAGCTAGAGTCCCTCCGTTTTTAGCAATCTAGCTAGTCGGGACGATATATCTGATTCTGCTTGACATAACATTCAGCTCTGTTGTAAAATGTTTACTGAGGGGCGCCTGGGTGGCTCAGTGGGTTAAAGCCTTAGGCTCAGGTCATGATCCCAGGGTCCTGGGATCGAGCCCTGCATCGGGCTCTATGCTCCGTGGAGAGCCTGCTTCCCCATCTCCCACTCCCCCTGCTTGTGTTCCCTCTCTTGCTGTGTCTCTCCCTGTCAAATAAATAAATAAAGTCTTTTTAAAAATAAAAATAATAAAAAATTAAAATTAAAAAAATATATAATATTAAACAGTCCAAAGAAAAAAGAGAAGAAATAGATGGGTCTGGATAAAAGTCACGGAAAGGGAAATTGGGAACAGAAGGGTAAGTGAGGAATAAAGGCTTACAAAAAACTTACTGGAGAAATCTGAAAAGAAGAAAAACAAAACTCCAATGTAATCTCAAGGCCAAAAACCCAGATGAGAAAAAACTAAAAATGATGAGTGGATTAGCCCAACATCTGCAAGAAAATCTACATGAACATATGTGGTTTTTGCTTTACAAAAGAACAGGAAGAGCTACAAGTGGGCTGTTTTATTGAATGGACAATACCTTATAAATTCATGAGGATAGTGTAGAATAGCATATGTGCTCCCTATTTAGGAATATAATCATTGCTATATTTAATATTAAGTAGATTTTTACTATTGTTAGGTTAACAGATTAGCAATAGGATTTAAACAATTATAATTTTACAATTTTTATTTAAAGCAATAAGATAGAGAAGCCTCTAGAAGATCTCAGAGAGACAAAGAAAAGATTAAAAATGTAAAGAAAACTGCTAATGAAAATAAGAATATAACACTGGGTAAAATAAAAGATAAAGATGAAAACAATCTTGTGAATATAAATTAGAATATTTCTATGAAGTAGTCTTTTCTGGGAACATACAAATCCTAAAAAAAATCTTAAAATCTGAATATATTGTTAACCAGGAAAGAAATTGGAAAATGTTATCAAAGAATTACTTCTCAAAATATCCCTATTGCTAAATGGATTGCTAGTATATTCTCTCATGATTTCAATGAATAGATAATTGGCATGATACATGCACTGTGCACTGTTTTGGAAGTAATGAAAAAGATGGAAAGCTGCCCACTTCATCATGTAAAGCTAAGATGACCTTGATATCGACCCCTTAAAAAATGAACAAAATAAGCAAACTATAAGACAGACATCACTTACGAGCACAAATTGGGAAATCCAAGCAAATTTAATTGCAAAAGTACTTAAAAATTTGTTTTACCTTTTTCAATTTGAGTGTGGTTGACACACGTGACATTAGTTTCAGATGTACAACTTAGTTATTTGACAAGTTTATGCATTATGCTATGCTCACCACCCATGTACTACCATCTGCCCTGTTACATTGCTATTATGATATCATTGACTATATTCCTTATGTTGTACCTTTATTCCCATGATTTATTCATTCCATAACTGAAAGCCTGTATCTTGTATTCCCCTCCACCCATTTTGCAATCTCTCCACCCCCCTCTTCTCTGGCAACCATCAGTTTGTTCTCTATTTAGAGGTCTGAGGCTGCTTTTTTGTTTATTTATTTGTGTTTTTTTTTTTCTTTTTATATTCCACTTAGGAGTAGAATGATTCAGTATTTGTCTTTTTCAGTCTAACTTATTTAACTCAATATAATACCCTCTAGGTCCATTCATGTTGTCTCAAATGATAGGATCTCATCCCTTTTTGATGGCTGTGTAATATTTGACTCTCTGTGTGTGTTTGTGTGTCTATATGTATCTATATATAGATAATAGATAATGCCACATTTTCCTTATCCATTCACCTGTTGTTGAACATTTAGGTTGTGTCCATGTCTTGGCTATTATAATAGCGCCACAATAAACTTGGGTGCATGTACCTATTCCAATTATTGTTTTCATTTTCTTTGGGTAAATGCCCAGTGGTGGAATTATTGAACCATATAGTATTTCTAGTTTTCATTTTTTGAGGAACCTTGATACTATTTTCCGCAGTGGGTATACCTATTTATTTATTTAAGATTTTTTTTTTTATTTATTTGACAGAGAGAGAGCACAAGTAGGCAGAGTGGCAGGCAGAGGGAGAGGGAGAAGCAGGCTCCCTGCTGAGCAGAGAGCCTGATGAGGGACTTGATCCCAGGACCCTGGGATCATGACCTGAGCCGAAGGCAGATGCTAACCAACTGAACCACCCAGGCACCTCTACCAATTTTTATTGTTACAAACACTGTATGAGGGTTCCTTTTCCTCTACATCTTTGTCAACAATTGCTATTTCTAATCATTTTGATCGCAGCTATTCTAACTGATATAAGATGATATCTTGTTGTGGTTTTGATTTGCACTCCCAATGATCAGCATATTCTCATGTGTCTGTCATCTTATATCTTCTTTGGGAAATTGTCTATTCAGTCCTCTGCCCATTTTTTGCTTGGACTGTTTGTTTTTTAGGTTGAGTTGTATAAGTTCTTTATGTATTTTGGATATCTTTTTGGATATACCTTATTGTACATATCATTTGCAAATATGCTGTCCCATTCACTAGGTTGTCTTTTTGTTTTGCCGATGGTTTCCTTTGCTATGCAAAAGCTTTTTATTTTGATGTAGCAAAAGTACTTTTTAAAAATTTGTTTCAGAGGTAGAATTTAGTGATTAATCAGTTGTATATAACACCCAGTGCTCATTACATCAAGTGCCCTTATACAGTCATTCGGTATGACCAAAAAGAATTAATCCTGGATGTGCAAAAGTACTTCTTTAAATAATATTATAGGGCACCTGTGTGGCTCAGTCAATTAAGCATCTGCCTTCACCTCAGGTCATGATCCCAGTGTCCTGAGATGGAGCCCCACATCAAGCTTCCTGCTCAGTGGGGAGTCTACTTCTCCCTCTCTCTCTACCCCTCCCCCCAACTGTGCTCTCTTTCTCTCACTCTCTCTAAAATAAAAATAAAATATTTTAAACATAAATTATAATTATGTAGTATTATAATATTAAAATATTAATGTTCAATATTATACAATCTAATTCTATAATATATCACATCAGTAGCTCCACTCCCACCAAAAAACAATGACGTTGTTATTCATTCAACAGATAGTTGAATTGGGTTGAGCTTAGATCAGATCTTTGACCACCTACAATATGCCAGATACTGTCATCAGTGCTGAGGATGCCCTCACAGAAGTTACATTCTAATGAGAGAAAGACAAGCAGTATTCAGATAAAAAAGGAAAAGTACATTAGATAATAACGAATGTTGTAGAAAGAAGCAGGGAAGGGTATTAGGAATTGCCATTTTTATTTATTTATTTATTTATTTATTTATTTATTTATTTTTAAGATTTTATTTATTTGTTTGACACAGAGAGAGATCACAAGTAGGCAGAGAGGCAGGTAGAGAGAGAGGAGGAAGCAGGCTCCCTGCTGAGCAGAGAGCCGGATGTGGGGCTTGATCCCAGGACCCTGGGACCATGACCTGAGGCAGAGGCTTTAACCCACTGAGCCACCCAGGCGCCCCAGGAATTGCCATTTTTAAACTGAATAGTCTGAGCAGGCTGCACTGAGCTGACATTCAAGCACAATCAAGGAAGAGGAGGGAGTTCGTATGTAGATATGAAGGAAAGAGGCTATCCAGAAAGAATTAACAGCAAGTATAAAGGCCCTGGGGTAGTATCCTGCTGGGTGTACTGAGGAAAGCAAACATGGGTTGAGTGGATATACAAATGGGCAGTGGTAGGAGAGCAAGTCAAAGCAACGGGAGCATAAAAGACAGAGACTTGTAGACTAAGGAATGAGACAGGAATCTAGTTAGAGATTGTGGACAAAAAGTGGATGGCCAGACTTATCTTAAAAGGATAACTCTGGCTACTGTGATGGAGAACACAATGTAGTCTGGTAAAGATAGAAGCAGGTTAAAGTCTGAAGGCTGTTCTAGGTGAGGGAGGTGGTGAGAAGTAGTCAGATTCTGGTGTGTGTGTGTGTGTGTGTGTGTGTGTGTGATGAAGTAGACACAATTCACTGATGACTGGATATGAGGTTTTAAAAGAAAGAAAAAGGGCACAACAGACTTTAAATTTTTTAACTGAGAAACTGGAAAATTGCAAAATGCCATTCTCAAATACTCCACACCAATTTCTGGTTTTCAGATTATTAGTAAACAAGAAATATAAGGAAGTGGTATACCCCTAAATATGATAAAGAATGTGTATTTTAAAAACAAATAATTTTATGAACAACAGTGAAATACCAGTGGCATTCAGATTTAATTTTAAAAACCAAAAAAGAATTTTAATGGAGAAAACCCCAGAAAACACCAAATATCCTTCATAAGTAGATTGAACAAATTGTGGTAGAGTTACATAATGAAATTTTTAATGGCTTAAAATATTTAATACTGTGGTAAAAGGATACCTTAAGTTAACAGAACAGGATACCAAACAGAATATAAAGTCTCGTATCAGCTTTTTTTCTTTTCTTTTCTTTTTTTAGTGTTTATAGTAGTTTATTTACAATTGCCAAAGCCTGGAAGAACCAGGATGTCCCTCAACAGGTGAATGAATACAGACACTAAGGCACATCCATACAATCAAATATTATATTTAATGATAAAAAGACATGAGTTAATACCAGTTTTCTTAAAATGTATATAAATGTATGCCTACAGAAAGGACTGAAGGGAAAACGTATTGATGCATCTGTGATTTTTCCTTTGAATTTTTCTTTTCTTTTTTTTTTAATTTTATTTATTTATTTATTTGAGAGAGAGAGAGAGAGAGAGAGTGTGTGTGTGTGTGTGTGTGTGTGCATGCACACGTGCAAGTAGGGAGAGGGGCCAAGGGAGAGGGAGAGAATCTCAAGCAGATGTCACGGTAAGCACATAGTCCAATACAGGGCTCAATCCCATGACCCTGAAAGCATGCCCTGAGCTGAAATCAAGAATCAGATGTTTAACCAACTGAGCCACCCCAACACCCCGAATTTTTCTTTTCTTTTATGATTAGAAAAACTATAAACATTATTTTGACAAAAAACACATGCAAACTGATTTAAGGCTTACTCTCAGATGCTTTTAGTAAGTGATCAAGAGTAAGCTAACATAATAAAATCTCATCTACTCAAAACTACGTCATCCCTGTAAACCATAAGTTGGAGAGTCAGAGTGGAGACTCATTTCCATTGGCTATAGGGAGACTTGGGTAGGCCTGAGGGGGGTTTTCACACCCAGCTTTCTCTATTTTCAATGATTCCTCAATCTCCCACCTAGAAGATGTTTGTCCATTTGAGGGGCCTTCCCTAGAGGAGTCTCATTCCTTTCAACAGTCTGGGTCTCTGTGAAGAGAGAACTCTAATGCTAAACAGGTCGTGAAGTCAACTCTGTAGGAGAACACTACAGACTCACGAATTATTGCTTACAGATTCTGCTAAAGGAAGATTCTATTAACAGGAGATAACTGCCTAGAACCCCAACCTTCGGGAAACAAAGTAGCAAACACATCTCAGATCAGCCCATTGTGAGCTTTTGCTCCTTTTGCACTTTCAACTTTTCCATCTTTGGTTCCTTCTTTGTTTCCTTATTGCACTTTCTGTTCTCTTTTACAGAGACATAGGTGCAGTCATATCCTGTTAGAATGACTGATTTGTACGTGACATGATGGCCTGCCATAGCTCTAAAGCCACCAGATTACTTTCCACATGGCGGCCACGTCTACACACTGGGAACAAGTTGAGTTTCACAATGCTCTCTCTTCAGTTTAGACTGAAAGCATTCTCACAATGCCAGATTATTAGAGAGGAAGAGCTGGACTGGCCACAGACCTAGAGGAAGCTGATTTGAGGGTACCTGGGAAGATGCCTATGCTGGTAATTTCAAATGTTGATTGTATTAGAATCATTTGAGGAATATGTTAAAAATGAAAATCCTTAAGTTCCATCCATGGCCATAGGTCACAAATACTACTCTCTCTACTCACTAATGCAGTGTTTTCTAAGATTGACTCCAGACCATTGACTCAGAATCACTTCTGCTAAAAATACAGCAGCTTTTCTCACATAATACATCTAGGGTATCAGCATATATAGAACTATCTCATTCTTTTTATTTTTTAAAAGATTTTTATTTATTTATTTGACAGAGAGAAATCACAAGTAGGCAGAGAGGCAGACAGAGAGGGGGAAGCAGGCTCCCTGCTGAGCAGAGAGCCTGATGTGGGGCTCAATCCTAAGACTCCGAGATCATGACCTGAGCCGAAGGCAGAGGCTTAACCCACTGAGCCACTCAGGCGCCCCTACCTCATTCTTTTTAAATGGTCATTTCAGTGCTTGTATGTACTGTCATTTTTTTTTAGGCAAACCCTACCGATGAGCATGTGCATAGTTTTTAGTCAATCATTATTAAAACTAGTGTTACAGTAAACATCTTTGATTGTGTATCTTCAGGTATAGAGGAGGGTCAATTCTAGCTGTGCCAAGCCTATTTTGGGATCAGAGGTACAGAAACGCAACACCAAGTTGCATATGCCTAAAACCCGGTTTTTGGAGCAAGTAGGTAAATACTACACTTCCCATAAATTTGCTCCTACAGCACTTAATCCCAACACAGCACGTTCCCAGGGCAATTAATTCCAAACACTGGTGGTAAACTAGGCCCAGAGTAATCATCTGAAGATATTTAAAATAAAGCAGAACCTCTGGAGCCCCATCTCCAAAGATTCTGATTCGTTTCAGGTGGATGTCCGGAATCCATAGTTGGGGAAACTTCCAAGCCAGACTAACATACAACCAGGTGTGAGAACCCAGAGCCTCCTAAACTGAAAACCAGAAAACAGTCACTAGATGGCAACCTCACTCACTTTTTTTTTTTTTTTAAACTGGTGCAATATTAAGCAGAACACTGGAGACAAAGAGTCTTTTTTCTTCTTATTCGTGTTTCAATTTGCAGACATCTCCCTATAGGAAGTTATTTTTTTAAATATATGAGCAGGTGCCTCTCTTTTATAATGCTCATATCCCATTACTTATCCTAATGAAAAATACCTGTTCTTTGTATTAATGTCTGGATCTCATTAAAGACAAAGACCAGCTGTGCTCTGTTTTGTGAGATTAAAGCCCCTGATTTACACTCGCCATTCTCTTCTTAACGCAGCCTATAAAGGTCCATAGATTCATGGAAGAAATGACCTCAGAGGTCATCTAGTCCAGTGTTCACCTAAAGCAGGATCACTTTTTTTTTTTTTTAATCCCTGATAGCTGGTCCTTTTGCCATTGCTTAAATACTTTGAGTAACAGGGAACTCACTATCTTGCACTTCTGGTTCTAGGCAGAATGATTTATTCTTTTTCCACATGGCATCTTTCATGTTCTCTACCCTTTTCCTCATCAAATTAAACACTTTTCAATGGCCTTTCATGTCACTTGTCACCAGGTTTGTCACCTCCAATTAGTTGGCCACACATATCATCCACACATCTTAGCATACAATGTTACAATTACCTCCCTTATTCTGGCCACTCCCTTCTGTTAATATTCTGTATTTGTAGCATTCTGTAGCATCTACAAGATGCTATGCCAGTGCTTGGCCCAAAATGCAAGCTGAATTAATAATGGCTTCCTTTGTTTTCTAAATTTCTAATCACATAAGCACTATTTTCCTTCCATTTGTTGTTTGCTTGTTACTTGCTCCATAAGAACCAATACCAGACAAACACTGCTCTTTATACTATATTATATAATTTATTTTCTGAATCAAGATGCATAGTGTAATATTTATGATATTGTTTTATCATTTTTTGAATCTTGATTTTATGATCCTACGTATTAACTACTGCTGCCAGTTTTTTGAGATGCAAATGTCAAGGAGCAAGAATTTCCTGTCCCCTTCAAAGGTCCTTCTAGCTGGATTAAGAATCATATTGACAGTAGAAAATCAAATTTAATTTTGTATGTATGGGGATTCCACACAGACATGGAAATTCCAAAGAGAGTCTGGTAACATGAGGGTATGGGGGTAGGTATCTGGGACTTCAAAGGGAAAGAATGCAATTTGCAGGAAGATGAAAGAGAGTAAATGTTTGGTAAACAAATGTTTGCTGGGCCACTGAGAAACAATGGCACATAGAGGACTTTGATCAAACAGGTGTAGCTAGGTTCCTCTCTGTCTACCATGTCTAGTTCATAATGTAATGTAGTTATCTATTGTGATAGCTCTCTTCCTAGAGTAGGTCCTATACATCTCTATTCTTTTTAGGCAGTTGAAGAGGAAGTAAAGAGATTTTTCTGAATCCGCTGGGTCTTGATTACATTTTAACTCAAAGTAATCTTCATGCCAAAGAGGCCCATCTTGGGACCAACTGCTCTACCAAATATATTATTTTCTTTTAACATTCATCTCAGTTATTGGTACAAATTTTGAACAAGGTGGAGGCTAGGGCAGTGCCCTGTTACATGCTAATGTTGTCTCCCCTGTGCTCTTCTGGATTTTTAAAATCCATATGACCAGTATTAGTATTAAAATTAGAATGGCAAAAAAAAAAAAGGCAAATTCAGAATAGTGACAAAACTATGCAAAAAATGGTGATAATGTAGATTCAAATATCATAATATCCTCTTTTACCACTTTTTTCAACATCATATGGGAAGTCCTTACGAATGCAATAAACAAAAAGGAGGAAAAGATTTATACACACATACACACACACACACACACACTAGGAAGAAAGAAATAAAACTTTTTCTGTTCATAGATGCCATGATCATCTACATAGAAACCCAAAGAATCAACCAAATATCAAAACAAAAACAAACTGCTGAAATTGATAAGCAATGATTAGCAAGATTGCAGGATACAAGTTAATATACAGGAAATCAACTGCTTTCCTATATAGTAACAATGAAAAAATGGAATTTGAAATTAAAAATGCTAATACAATTTTCATTAGTACCCTCCCAATTAAATATTTGGGTGTAAACCTAATGAAATATGTACATATCTACATGAGGAAAACTACAAGACTCTGATGAACAAAATCAAAGAATAAATAAACGGAGAAATATTTCATGTTCATAAATAGGAAGACTTAATCTTGTCAGGATGTCAATTCTTCCTAACTTGATGTATAAAGTCAATGCAATGTCAATCAAAATACTGTCAGTTACTTTATGGGTATCAACAAACCAATACTAAAATTTATATGGGGAGGCAAAAGACCCAGAAAAGCAATCACAATACTGAAGGAGAAGAACAAAGTGGAGGACTGACCCCACCTGACTTCAAAATTTACTGTAATGCTACAGTAATCAAGACAGTGTGGTATGGGAAAAAAAAAAACAAAACCAATAAAAAATAAACAGGTCAGTGGAAGAGAATAGAGAGCCCAGAAATAAACCCACATTAACATAGTCAAGTGAGCTTTGAAAAGGAATAAAGACAATACAGTGGAGCAAAGATAGTCTCTTCAACAAATGAGGCTGGAAAACCTGGATACCCATATATAAAAAATGGAATCTAGACACACAGTTTATACCTTTCAACAAAATTTAACTCAAAATATATCAGAGACTTACATGTAAAATGCAAAACAATAAAACTCCTAGAAGATAATATAAGAAAAAACCCAGATGGCCTTGGGTAGGGTGAATACTTTTTAGATACAACAACAAAGGCATGATACATGAAAGAAACAATTGGTAACCTGGACTTCATTAAAATTAAAAACTTGAGCTCTTCAAAAGCTGCCAAGAGAGTTAAAAGACAAGACACAGACTGGGAAAAAAAAATTTACAGAAAGACTAATAAAGGACTGTTATCCAAAATAAGTAAAGAACCCTTAAAATTCAACATAAGAAAACAAATGACATAATCAAAAAATATGTCAAAGAACTTAACAAACACTTCACCAAGGGAGATATGCAAGTGACAAACAAGCATATGAAAAGATGTTCCACACTGTATGGCATCAAGAAATGCAAATTAAGATTGCGGTCAAGATGGCGGAGAAGTAGCAGCTGAGACGACATCAGGTAGCAGGAGATCAGCTAGATAGCTTATCAAACCATTGCGAACACCTACAAATCCAACGGGAGATCAAAGAGAGGGAGAACAGCAATTCTGGAAAAAGAAAATCGGCCACTTTCTGGAAGGTAGGACTGGCGGAGAAGTGAATCGAAAGCGACGGGAGGATGGAGGAAGGGCCGGCTCCCGGCAAGCGGCGGAACAACGGAGCACTAAATCAGGACTTTTAAAAGTCTGCTCCACTGAGGGACATCGCTCCAGAGGCTAAACCGGGGTGAAGCCCACGTGGGGTCAGCGTGGCCCCAGGCCCCGCAGTGTCACAGAAGGATCGGGGGTGTCTGAGTGTCACAGAGCTAGCAGGTATCGGAGCGGGAAGCCGGCCACAGAGACAGGGCCTAGGAGTGAGCTCTCAGCTCGGGGTTACCTTGAACCCGTCCCAGGCTGGGTGAGCTCGGAGCATGGCCAGAGGCGAGGGAGATGGGAGTAGCCGGGGCTTTTCTCTGAGGAGTAGAGCCCCGAATCTCAGCTCTTCCAGGCCGGAGACTAGGAGGCCACCATTTTCATTCCCGTCCTCCAGACTCTACAGAAAGCGTTCAGGAAACAAAAGCTCCCGAAAGCGAACCCGAGCGGATTACTTAGCCCGGCCCCTGGTAAGGGCGGTGCAGCTCTGCCTCGGGCAAAGACACTTGAGAATCACTACAACAGGCCCCTCCCCCAGAAGATCAAAAGAAATCCAGCCAAGACCAAGTTCACTTAACAAGGAGAGCAGCGGAACTCCAGAGGAGGAGAAAGCAAAGCGCAGAATTCATGGCTTTCTCCCCATGATTCTTTAGTCT